>VWZP01006706.1:74705-171237 GCA_013396995.1 Dicaeum eximium | reverse complement strand
GGCCACACTCGGTGCGCTGCCCCGGAGAGCTGGCCGGAGCCTGAGTGGACACCGGGGCGGCGCGTCATTTTTTTTTGCCTATAATTAATTTTACTTTTTGTAGGTATTATATTTTGAAGTTTTAGGAATACTTTCTAGTTGGATTACCATTATTTATGTAACACTAGTGCATTAAACATGCCTAGTTCTCTTGGTAAGGAATGTTAAAACAGAAAACTGAGTGATAATAAAATCCAGCTGTTTTTTGCTTGTCTTGCATGGTAGTAGCACCATTTGCAAAACAATGAGACAGATATCTTGCCTGGACTTCTCTAATGCTGCTGCCCTCCCTGAGAATTAGAGCAATGCTCACGTTCTGATTCACTTTTTTCCACTTGGTCTGTTTCCACTTCTCACTTCTATCAGTGAGCTATAGTTAAGAAAATGCTTTCTAAAAAAAAAAAATATCTCAGGAATTTTCAGGAAAGTGTTATTTTCTGTACAGTAAGAAAGAATTTTGTGAGTGAGAGATCTTTGGCTGCTTTGTCAAACACTTACAACCAAGGGATGCCAAAACTGGGGTCAGCTTTAAAGCCCTATTTGTTTGAGCCAGAACATTATCAAATCTTAAGGAGCCAGTTACTCTTAGAAATTAGCAATGGTTAATATTACAGAGTTGATTAACTCACTTTATTTATTGAACTAATTTCTGGGCCTTGCATTGTCTTTTCTTGCTCTGTTGAGCAAACTATCCCATGACAATGAAAGAATGAAATAGCTTATTAGGAAAAGCCAACCTTTTACATTTTTCTCATGTAAAGTACAGAATTCTTTTACTTCTGCCCCCCGGTAATGATTCTGAAAAAAACTAATAGCATTGGGACTCTGTGCTCTTTCATTTCTACTCTAGGTATGATGAGAGGTGAACTGAAGTGTACAAAACTATTGCAAAAATATGGGTACCATAGCTGTTAGCTTCTTTTTATCTTCAGCTACGAAAGAAGCATGCTGGAGAAAGGAAAGGATTTGGAAGACAAAAGAAATTAGAAGATACTGAAATCATTTCAGATGACTCTCTGCAGCAAAAAGCAAAACAGTCCCAGCTTGCTTGAAAGGAGAGGTAAACTCAGCTAAGCCATGGAAAATAGGCAAGACCAAAAACCCCTGCCAGGCCAGAGGAGTCTCTTGCTCAGTCTTGCATTTGGGGAAATTTCAACTGATGTCACTTATCAACAGCTAGGGGAATAGGGATTTCAAGAGACTTTTCAAGGATTGCTGCCCTTTGGGGTAAAGAGAGTAAACTGTGAATTAACCACAAGGCACAACATCTACTATACTAATCAGTTGATATAAAATTTTTATTAACATTCATTATTATTCTATTCTGAATAGCAAGAACAATTATTTAGCACATCTAATTATGTTTCTTAGTTTAAATCTTTGCTTAATCAAGAGCCAGATTTCTTTTAAAATAAATTCCATCTTCACGATTATACAATTAAACATCCAGACAATGGTATCAAGACTTTTCAAAACACCTTAATATTATTCTTTTGTTTAGTAAGCAAAGATGTAATAAAAAAAGAAAGAGAGTAATAAGAGAGTAAGAAAGAAAACTTCATTAGTGTGATTTGAGTAACAATCACTTCTAAATTCAAAAGTGTTAGGAAGCTAATTTAGGAGCTTTCTTTGCTGCATGGCTGCTTCAAAACAGAAGGCTAAAAGAATATTTTTACTTGCTCACTTTATGACACACACAATAGCTTAGGTCTTTCTCTGCTGCCTTTTGGCTTGAGATGGCTTCTGAGCCTTCATACTCTGGCTAAAACATGTAACATTTGTCAACTGGACTTTTCAGAGCTTAAATTAAAATATGCTGCCTTGGTTTTTAGAAACCATGTGAGCAAATAACCCTTGTGAGAATATTCAAACTTAAAAGCATTAACCCTTGAAGACAATATTTTTCAGATCGGTTAACTGATATCAGTATAATTCATTAGTTGGCCATGTTTCGTGCCTTTTGTGCCTAACATTATATAGTAATAGATTGTCTAAATATGTTACCAGAAGATAAAGCTATGATATATTCTCCCACCTAGTAAAAAAAAAAAAAAAATCCCAGTTCTTTATAATTTTCACTATCTCTCTGCAGGTTTCCGGTGGACTGCTGCTTCCCTTATTCTGTTGTTGTAGAAATACTAAGCAAACAAAGGAGGAGTGACAGCATGTCATAGAAGAACAGAGGAGAAGAATGCAGCTGATAGATTTTATCACTTTCTGCTTCTCAGCAAATGATTTACAAAAGCCAAAGTTTTAGTTAGATTTTCTTACTTTAACTGAAGGCAGCTTTTGATATATTACTATTACCATTATTAATAATCTTTTAATAATTTGCTTGCTTGTCTGTAACATTCAGAAGTGTTTTGTGGATTCATTGTTGGTGCAGTATAATATATCTGTGAAATATTTGCCCCACTTGTTATTGACATCTGTGATTATTTCTTGTATTGTGCACAAAAAAACTTCTATGGATATAAAGGTTGCAGTATTCCAAATTTCAATTTATAAGTTCCTATAGGTACGAAAAATCTTAATTTTTTTAAACATTAATGGAAGAATTGGGTACTAAGGAGATGTATCTAGCTTAATTTCAAACATCCATGATGTAACCATCCAGAGAATAGCTAGTTAGAGAGGTTGTTTTTGTTGAAAAAGATAAATTAATGCTTTTCTTTTGTGATTAATCTAAGCTATTTTAGCTATTTACTTTATAATGAGATTAATTTGTTATTCTGTTTCATCTCCATTTACAGTAAAGGGAACTGTAGATGGCCAGCTAAGCTCTAGAAGTCAGCTGTTTTACATTACATGAATTTCAGCCTCAAACTCTGGTTTCTCTAGTTTCTAACAGGAATGCATCATTTTTTGATGTGAATGGCTTTGAAAAATAGAATTCTGCTGCTTTTCTACAATCCTGCTATACTCACCTTTTTGATCAGATATGTAACCTGTCTTCCTGCAGCTAAGGTTTCATTTGCAGCATTTCATCTACTAGAATCCAAACCACTATCTTCCTAGCTCAAAATTATCATTGTTTAGTCTTGACCTTTTAACAGCACTCATGTCTATGTGGCAGAAACACATCCAGGATACTCATAGCTGACATATTCCATAATTTTTCCGCTGTCTTTGTGTTAGACTGTTTTAGGCTACCATGTAAAAAGACAGAGAGGAATAGAGAAAGTTTTTCCACACTTTTTATTTGCGTGTTCATCAACCATAAACCTCTCAGACTTATCTTTGGCTACTGTTACACCTTCTGTGGGATAAAATCCTTATATTTCCCTTGTAATTTCTTACTGAACATCGTATAAAAGTCACTCTGAATACCCAAGTATCTTATGTGCAATACGAGTAATTTTTCTTTGCAACAAAGGTGGTGGCTGCCTTTTCAGAGACTAGAAAATGAAACTTAGATATCACAGTGTCTGTGCTGCCTTCATGACGCTGACTCATCAGCTGGCATTATCCACTAGTGAGTGCTGTGGGAGTTAAAATATAAAAGGAGAATAAAATAATGGAGAAAACCAGGAAAAATGCAAATTGAAGATTATATTTCATGGGAAGTAATTTCACAGGACTGGAAATGGCTCAATGCCCTAAATCTGTAATAACAACTTTAAAGCCATATGCTGTGTTGAATTTGTACCTCTCACATCTTGCATTAGGGCTGAAATGTGAGATACTGAAGGCTTGAAATTTGCCTTTTTAAAAAGTCAACATACTTCCTTAAATTGTAATTATATTATCAAGGTTCACAAAGGGCTGAGTTAGCTGGATCCTTCTAGAATACAGGGACTTTTATATTTTTTGATCCCTGACTATAATTCCTAAATAGTCAGAATGAGTTTATAAAGCTCTTCTTCTTTTATGGCCAGAAAATACCCAGAGAGTAAGATCCCTGCCATTACCTTAATAAAGTCTTAAAATTATGAACAAACAAAACCAAGTCACTGATAATCATCCATAAAAGAAAAAAAAAATCAACCCAAAAAGAAAACAAACAACAACAACAAAACCAAAACATAGTAAAAAAGGGGTTATAAAAAGAGGGAAAGAGATTTACAATGTGAAATACTTTGGTTTCTCTAAGAAGTCAAGCGTAAGAGGAAAGAGAAGGAAGATAAGAGAAGCAGTATAAGATAGTTATGGAAAACAACAAAGTAATCACAACAGGGTGCCTCGATAATACTTTACAGTATTTTCACAGTGTTTTGTATCAATACAAGAGTACATAAGGTCATGTCAGGATGACATACTGCAAATACGTTGTAATTTTCTGTGACTATTAATTGACTGAATCATCTCTTCGGCTCTTCACTGTTGTATACCACTCAGTAAGGTATTCAAAGCAATGAATGTCTTCTAATATCCTTTAAAATTTCACACTCTGCGTGCTCAATTATTTTTCAGATCACTCTTTACAGAACTAGTTCTGGAATGAATTACCTTGATGCTTGGGGGGAAAAAAATGCAGTTAATTTCTTATTTTATAAAGCCATGAACACATGAAAAATTAGGCAAGAATTGGCAGAGCAGGGAAAAATGCTTGAATGGAGTTTTAAATTTTTTTTATCTCAAGGGGCATCTCTAGGTTAATTAGAGACATTCGTTAGAAAAAAATAGAATTATTGGCATTGAGCACAGCACATTCTTTTAAAGTCTCTTACAATTGTTTTAATTTGAATTCATGGCTGGCCCTAACAGAAAAAAAAGTAATCTTATGAAGCTCACAAAAGAAAAAACTGTCATGATCAAATTTATCCATGAGAAGTATTTGTATCCCATTAGCATTTAGAAATCAAGAAGTATTTCATTTATTTCAACAAAATAAAGTGATACAGGTCTAAGTGGTGACAGATAATGGAGCCATATGTTCAACAGAGTAAGAATAACTCAGGCAGAGTATTTCCTGCCAATGACTTACCCATTCTCTCATTTGCAATGATCTTCGTGGGAAACAGAAGCTGAGTAACATCCAAACTAACAGATGTCTCTCAAGAAGTGGCCTTTTCTATACTTAGCAGATCTACATTTCAGAGCACAGTAATCCTTCTGCATCACAGACAAGTGTGGCACCTGATCCCCTTTCTTTGCATGGATATAACAAATGGCACAACCAGTAAATATTCTTTTGTCACTAATCAATAATCCTCTTCAAAATTACATATCATTACTATTCCAGCTTCAGAATGAGAGGAAGATTTAGCATTTGATTGCAAATTGCCTGTTTAAAACCATTCTTTGCTTACATTCTCTCTTCCTAGCAGAAGACATAACTTAGCCATTGCTGCCATAAAATAGGTCTCGCTGATGCAAATGATATCAAGACCAAAGTTTCTATTTTTTACAACAGTGGAACTTTCTAAATTGAGACTTAGGCTCCTGAAAAAAAATACCAAGTGTCAAAATTATTAAGAAGCAAAATCAAAGTCATTATTTAAGAAGTTATTAAGTAGTATGGACAACATGGTTAGATAACAGATGTACTTTTCAGTGTTAATAAAAAGTCATTCTTAGAGATATTTATAACAGGTTAATAATTTTTGTTGCAGTAGAAAAATAGGTTCCTTGGCTGAGAAGACAGTGTGGTTTCTAATGATCAGATGAATTCCATAAGGAGACACATCAAGACAGTTTAAGGGTATATATATAGCAGAAACAGCTTCCTTTGAGTTAGACAGTATGTCACATGGCTGGAATACTGTTTTTTACATATGGAATGAATAAAATCAGAGAGAAATTAAGTTTCTGGGAGCCCTTCATGTATGTTCTATCACAGAGACTTAATATCTATTTTGTTTTTATAACCATTAAAAATGACAAATTATAATAAACACAATTTTACAGTAGAAAATCCTTAGCAGGAAAAACTACAATGCAAATTATAGTGAAAAATCCCATCAGCTATGCTTATCCTTCAGTGTAGGTTCCTAAATCCTTTCAACAGTAATAAGTGTTGTACATACATAACAGGGAGAATTCAAACCTTATAATTTGTTGATGACTTTTTTATGGTCTTCAACATTTCTGTAAATTTTATTTGGGATGTATAATTATAAAAGCAATTTTCTCTCCAATAGTAAATACTCCAGTGAAGCAATACTTTTACATTATGTTGCATTATTATTAGAATAGAAATGCAGCAAATCCAGGCCTGTAATCTGCCAAAGTTGGCTTTAAATATGACTGAAATTGCCAAGATATATTTAATTAACTAATTTGCTGTGGATGTTTTATTTTTTCCCCTTTGTTGTACCCTTTATTTTTACTTACCTGAGAAACAGAATTTTGCTTCAGTTTATATACCAAAATTGGGACAAATCATTATCAAATTTCCTTTACACTGATTCTGAGTTCATTCAACTATGATACATGATTAAGTGTGTACTTTTTAAAATAATCCTCCATATTTTATGTCACAGCAACTATGACTTTGTTTCACGTGGTAATTCATAGCAATAGGAGTTACTGTTAGACACAAACTATATTTTGAATGCAGAAATAGAAAATCTGTAAATTGCCTTGTCAAGACTCATAAATCATCTGCCATCCCAAGCATGCAACTCACGTGCACTGTTCTCCCTTAGTGCTTTGAAACACACTCTGTGTTTCCTAAAAATAAAGAAAAAAAAAGCCTTTGACATAGCATCCATTTATAGAGTAGATGAAAATTATTGAGGAAGTCATGGGCAATGAAACAGCAGACATAAACAAGGACAGGGGAAACTTGGCTGACTGAACTGGTCGACTGTCAGGTTTAGCATCAGCCTACCAGGAGCTCAGGAGAATTTTCACTGACTGTAGAATGAACTTTGTCACCATTCAATCTCTGTGTAACACAGACCTGATTACGTTTGTCTGTCACTGTTTTAATTGCACTCCAAGTCCACCGTTCTGACAGACAGAAATTATCAGAATGTGAGAATGTGGTAAGGGCATGCTTATTTATTCTGGAAGAAACCCTTTACCACAAATTTTGAAAGACATGACATAACTCCCTGTGCCAATTATCAGCCCATGCTGGATCTCTTCTATTAAAGGAGAACATTCAAAATGAAGTTATCTTCAACTGGGCTTTGGTAATGGCAAGAGCACAGTTAAGACTGAATGGCAATTATGAAAAGTATTGCCTGCCTGAGTGTGAAAATTCAGTTTACATTTTGACCATTCTGTATTATTCTAATTTCAGTATAAGCTGCATGATATAAAAACATTAGCATTTAACATTTACTCTGCGCAGGATACCTGGCTGCAGGAAAGACAGAAAGTGAAGATCAAAGCCTCAGGGGAATATTGTGGCACAGGAACTCAGCATCTGATTTTTACCTCAGAGCAATGAAAGTGTGAATTAACAACACATAAATTGTTGCATGATAATGTAAAACAAAAAACAACTTGTAGTAAAAAAACAATGAGATGCCAGAGAGGCACCTCAGCCCAATTTCTTCAGGAAATTAATCTCATGACTGCTGTTTGTGTACATGTCAGTTGTTAGGACACCAAATCACCTCTCAGCATTCCTTTGCCAGCATTAGGGAGAGCAACCCAGGTGCCTGAGCCAAAGAGTGAAATCAGATGCAAATGTCAAAGAAATTACAGGTTTATTTTTTGTTCTGCTGTAAACATAACTCCACTGAATTGTGCAGGGCTGCTCAACAAGAACACCTTACTATCACAATAATATCATTTACTATTTTCTCCTCCCAGGTTGACTCTACTTACCACCTTTCTTCCCTCTGAAAGAATAGCCAATCTCTGTTTCACTTTTCCCCATTTGCCACAGTTTTACTGACTTGAAATTTTGATTTCTTGTTTATCATATAGTTGTTCACATAAAAGCTTTATACTTTAAAAGAAAAGCTTTATACTTTAAAAGAAAAAAATATAAATAACCAGCACAGACTGTTCTGAATGTTTTTAGAACAAGAACTGATAAACACCTGACCCTTAGGCACACAGTGCTGTTGCAGGTTACCTTTTAAAGAACTTTTAAAGAAGCTGGGCTGCACATGACAAATGATGTGGTTGGTGGGAGGGGGGAGCAATCAGGTGAAAAAGGCAACTCAAGCTTGGTCTTGGATGTTGAGCACGGTGCTGAGCTGACTGGAGTAGATGGAGGTCTACAGCTGGCAGGAAGGAAATTGCAGAGTCACCTTGCTCACTGAGAGATTTTTGCTGCTCTATGACAGGTCACCATTCCCACTGAGGGAGGAAGGACCCCCATTTCTGTCTGTCTGCTATCCAGAAGGGGCTTGAGAAAGACAAGAGGATTGTACAGATTGTCTACAATGATGCTTTTGTTGGACTGAACAGGGATAAATCCTCAGAGTAATTTTGTTTATAGAGTAACTGTAGATCATCTGTTATGAATAACATTATTTGACCTCTCCTATATGTAAATATATAGTACTGTGTAGTAGGATAAGACTTTTAAGAGAAAGACGTAGCCAACTCTGGAAAGTGATTCATCCTGTTCTAAAATACATTTCTGAAATCAGTAACATAAATAACTCTGTGGAAGTTAATTTCTCTCTTAAAGGAACCTTAGGTCAGATGCCTATTTATTCAGCTAAAGTTTGTTAAGAAGAAACTCACCCAAAGAGTGTTTTCTTTATACCAGTGCAATTGTGTTTATACTAGAACTTCCTATTCTAACAATTCCTAAGACACAGGTAAGCATAAACTTAAACATGAATTTGAAAGATAGAAACTGTCAAAATGAGTGATTAAAAGAAGGAAATTATATGAGAATAGCTAAAATATGTAAAACTGTAAATAATAGAAAATAATGTCTTGTGTGAAAAAAAGGTTGTGCTTAATAATTACAATAAAAATTAAATTACCCTTTAATGACTTGGTATAATTTAGGCTTGATAAGGCAATAACATTTTTTAAAGTGATAAAACTAAGATGTTGAATAGCTTACTTTTTGGTTGCAAAATACGAAGTAAGCTTATATCAATATTCTTTACATAATAATATTCATTATTTGTGTCAGGTTTAGCTGCTTTCTTCATACTAGGTAGTCATTCATATTTCATGAATGATTGCATTATGGTCTTTACCTCATGTTGGCTGGTTCTGTCACTCTGTTATTCCCATTAAAATTACATCTTAGTGTTTATTGACAACAATGGATGAAGTCACCATCACTCCATGGTGTTGTCATAGATCAGCAGAACTTGAAGATTTAGCCCATCATTGGAAAAGATTCCATTGAAAAGAAACACTGGGAACATCTGGATTACAATGAAATTTTAAATCTCATTTTGTTCCTTACTGTTGAATACTTGAAGCATTTAGGGGTTTTTTTCTGTTTTTGAATTATTTCTTAATTGCTATTGAACATATTTTCATTGCTGTACTCTCTCTGTAATGGAAAAAAAACTCTGAAAAATTTTTAATTTTCACCCTTATTTAGACAGAAAGTACATTTAAAGCATTTACCATTTTCTAGAAGATGTGAGTTTCACATTCTAGTGAGAGCTAATTAGGATATAAATACTATCTTATATTCATTTGCAAATGATGATTATTACTTTTTCAGAGAAGCAGAGGATAATGTGAGAGGACATAACTGTCATTGCTGATTCTAATTTTCAAGTTCTTCAGTTTAAAACACATAAAGACTAATATGTTTGCTAAATAAGCACAAATAGTTTTTAATAATGTTGATTATATAATAATAAATTTTCTTCTATTATACTTGCTTGTTGTCATTGGAGATATTTTAAGTCACATTATTTTCAGTACTTATTTTAGCATAATAACATAAAAGAATACTTGCAGTCTGCAGTGGGGTGATTTACCTTTCTAAGCCTTGCTTTATGTTAGGTGTAAATGAGTAGACATTTATTGCATCAGATTTCTTTTTCCTTGAAAAGTTTCTCTGAGAAGCTCATATTCATATTGGCTACAAATAACGCTGTCAAGGGTGTCTCTCATTTATTGATATCTGCAGAGGCATTTCTCCTGAGATAAACATATGGTGAAGCAGCATTTGTTTTTCAAAATAAGACCTTAACACTTGATTTCAGTTATCCTAATTGGAGCTTTAGGAAGGAAGGGAACTAAAATATTGAATGACCATGGTATGAGAAAAAAGATACATAAGTTCTTTCTTTTATGTTGTATTGTTTCGTGCAAGTTGTGCACAGAGCATTGTGTGCAATTTATATTGGAAATATACTACTGTTATTATTTCTTAGACTCCAAATCTGGAGTTTACTGCAACATAGCAATAAGATGACAGCAAAGGAAATCTGGTATTATTTTTGCTGCTGTGCCTAAAAACTCTGGTCATGAATAAGGATGTATTAACAGAGACTGAATCTGTGTTGAGTTAATATTGTCTAGATTCAGGTGCTTAAATGAGGCTAGGGTAGTGTAGTACTGGTATTTAAGAGTCTACGTAACAGTGGGCAATGGACAATCTGTGCAACTCTGTGCCTCTAAGGTCTGTTTGAATTATGAGATTCATTTGATTAGTCTATAGAAAATTCTATGAACTATGCAGATGAGCATCTACAGGGTTATTGATCTTATGCTCAAGCATGAATAGGCCATGAATATCCCACTTTATATAAGGCTTGTGCCCATGAGAAAAATTCTCTTGATCATTTCACTGGGTTGATGCAACCTTCTCTGCAGAGAAACTTTTATTCTCATTTTATTAAATTTATTGACATTGAAAATTACTTTTCTTAATCAAAATCAATATTAGGAATTCTTTAGCAAAATGAACTGTTATTATGCCTATGGTGTTGCAATGAATACAATTTTGAAGTACATAGGAGGTCAGGTGTTTTTAGGTAAGAATGGAGTGTAAATTTACAGATTCAGAAAATATGGCACAAAAAGCAGAGTTTTTCTACATTGTGAGAAGCTGCTAGAGGCTTCCCTCATGTCCCACATAGTCACTGCCAGCCAGCTCCAAGACAGACCTGCCTCTGGCCAAGGTCAAGCCCATCGCTGATGGTGGTAGCGCCTCTAAGATAACACATTTGAGAAGGGGAAAAACCCCAGTGCAATGGCAACAACAACTGCAGCTAGAGAAGAGAGAAGTGAGAATATATGAGCGAGAGAAAAACCCCTCTGGAGACACTGAGGTCAGTGAAGAAAGTAGGGGGAATTCATCAGCCACTCTGCAAGCTGTGATGCAGGCCATGGTGAGGCAGCTGTGCCCCTGCAGCCCCTGGAGGAGAAGAGATTCCCCCTGCAGCACGTGGAGAATCCCATGCCAGAACAGGTGGACACCCAAGGGAGACCATGACCCTGGGGAAGCTCATGTTGGAGCAGGGCCAAGGCAGGACCTCTGGGTCCAAGGAGAGAGTACCTCATGCTGGAGCAAGTTTGAGAGAGGACTTGTGACCCTGTGGGAGATCCACACTGGAGCAGTATGTGAAGAACTGTAGTCCATGGGAAGAATTCACACAGGAGAAGTTCATTGAGATCTGTCCCTTGCAGGAGGGACACCACGCTGCAGCAGGGGGAGAGTTTGAGAACATGTGATGAACTGACCTCAGACCGTATTTCCCACCCTCCTCTGCCACTGAGAGGAAGTGATAGAGAAATCAGGAGTGAAGCTCAGCCTGGGAAGAAGGGAGAGGTAGAGTGAAGGTGGTTTAGTTTTCATTATCCTACTCTGATTTGATTGGGAATAAATTAAACTAATTTCCCGAAGCTGACTGCTAAGTGAGTGATCTTTCCCTGCCCTGGTCTCAACCCACAAACCTTTTATTTTATTTTCTTTCCCCTGTACAGCTGACAAAGACCAGCTTTGATGGGTGCCTGACAAGCAAAGAGTTTCTCTGCACAAATCTGTGGATTTGTTTTTTAACCCAGAATACTTGCTTAAAACAAAGATAATTGTAGATCTTCCCCTATAATGAAAGGTGCATAGGTGGTAAAAGATTACTGGAGGGAAAAAAAAATTAGTGTTAATAAAGCACAGATAAACCAAAGCAACCAAACAAGAGTTACTGCACAACTGTTACTTACCTAGCTCTCTTTTATATTTCTGTTTAAGATTTCCTTTCTTAATCTTCACTAATCTTTTTCACAGCTTCTGTATTAAAAGAGGGAAGGATTGGCCTATTCCTGAAACCTACAAGTTAATTAATGTATTATTTCATTGCAAAGAAAAACAGGAGCAGATTGCTGATAATTCCTCTAAGTATTATTATGTATTTTATTCTGAGATGTGTCTAGGCTATATTCAGACTTGAAATTATCAACAGAATACTTGCTTTCATTTTAGCTTCTGATTTTCTTTAATTAATAAAAAGGATTTTAAAAAATTAATAAAAATAAATTCTTTACTATAAATACCTTTAATAGCAAGTCTTTTCTGTACAGTGTTGCATAGATTAATCCACATCTGATGAAGCATTGTTTCTCCTATCTGTTCAAGAAAAGGGACTTTATTCGAAAATAAAGTCTAACTTCTGCACAATTACTTCATTTAAAAATTCCTAGCCTTTTCTCACTTGTTTCTTCCTCAATTAAGTTTTGATGTTCATTGACTTTGTTTATCTAAAGATGTTTTTAATTCCTGAAGCCTCATTTTATCCTTTAGCTTCTTAATGGATTTTGAATAAGTCCTTATGCTTTTCCACTTAAAATTTGCTGTGATTATGAATAACTTCATCTGTTTATATTACATTTTGTCTAGTAGCAGACTTTCAGAAGAGATTGGAAAATTGATCCACTTTCTCACGTATTCCCCTCTAATTTTCGACTGATAAAGGTGTTAGTAAATTGTTGTTCTGCGCACATCCTTGTCTCAAAGGCTTGTTTATCCTTCTGTCTTGGTTCAATTAAAGCATTAAGTCAAGCAGTGAATGTAGAACAAGAATTTAAGTCTTTCTTTTCTGAAAAGGACAACTATTTACTTCTTGTATGAATAATCACCAGCATACCTTTTCTTTTCAGCTTCAGTATTTTCCATGTCTGAAGTCAATGCAGTGAAATTGCTCATGCTGAGATTAAAACTGTTGTTTCTGTGCATCTCTGCTTAGCAGGAGGAGGAAGCCACACTTGGCAATGTTTTGAAGATGTGACATCACCTGTAGGATTTAAAAGCTTTTTTTTATGCAGAGCAACGGGAATAGTTTCTAATGAATAGTTAATGTATACGCATGTTTGGGGGGGTGGGTGGAGTTGTTGTTTTGTTTGTTTGATTAATTTATTTCCTTTGGCTATGAATTAATAAAGACTCACAGTGGTTGGTGTCAGTTGTATCCTTACAGGTCAATATACTGTACATAGGGGGTAGGTGATTTAAACATTTAAAATAAAGAGTTTTGGAGACTGCATGAATAACAAAAATTGCAACTAAATAAGACCAGAAGTTTTAGACCACAGGGCTCTTAGACGTGACAAAGTGGTGTTTAACAGCTTTTTTTCTCTCATTATTATTTGTAGAGGATTTTTTTTTCTGAGTGGTATTTGTCCAAAGAAACAGCTTTTCTTTTTCATAGTCTTTATGACTTTGCTTTTTGAATGTGAAGATTTTGAATCAATACAGTGCCTCATCTTTTGGCTTCCAACAGCCTGTGGAAATCCAATATGAAATTCATTTAACCATTTCTGGTCCTCCAGCAATATTCTTACCTTTTTCAATTCCTGTATAAGTGGTGCTCATCACAAAGGACACAATTTATCTAGCTGTCTGGGCTGTCCAGAGAGGTGGTAGATACCTCATTCCTGGAAACACTCAAGGTCAGGTTGCATTGGGCCTCAGAAAATTAATCTGGTTGAAAACGTTGCTGTTAATTTTTTGGTGGCGGGAGGAATCGGGGTCTGGAATAGATTACATTTAAACTTCCAACCAAAATATTCCATGGTTCAATGAATTTTTGTCTGTTTTTCATCAACACTTATCAACAGATACTAATGATCTACCTTATAACATGACATTTTGCTTACCATCCAATTTTATTTATATCTTGCTTCGTGTCTTTCTTTATTTGTATCTTGCTTCATGTCTTTTTCACAAATAATCTAAATTTCTGTGAATTTAGTTTTATGTAATTGCGACTTTTTGGCTCATGGCTTTAAACCCATTGTTGTTAGTCTTATCAACAATACACCAATTTTATGTTTTATGTTTTTAAATCATGATTTGTTATTTCCTCAGGCCATTGCTTCTTGTCCTGTCCTCCTAATCTCACTTGGCAAGTACTTTAGGCCTCGCCCATGTAGTCAAAATGAAAATAGTGAAGAATAAATGGGAAAGACTTTCATTACAAGATCTCCAGCTGTTACCAAGAATAGCTAAATATCAGTCTTTGGTGATGATTAGTAAAAGTCTAAAAATTGCTCTTTCATTCACAACAGTTTACAGTCTCAGAATTTTCAAGATTTCCAAACGGATGACAGAGTGAAAAGCATTATGGCAATGCATCTATGCTACCCCAGAGGTTTCTCTTCATGGATTTGACAGTTTTTATAACTAATTTGTCAATCAGAATCTGGACTTTGTTATCTCTTGTTTTATTTTTGCCTCTCCCAAGAAGTACCTTTGCCTGAATGGTTGCTGTAGTAGTACTCTGAAATAAACAATATGAGTAGATTCCTCATTTTGCTTAAATGTGAGACAGGATAGTAGTTCAAAATGTGATACTTAGCACTGCCCTGGAATGGAGCATTCATTGATGGAGTTCTGATAAATCCACCAGGAGCTGTGCTGGTCTGGGTGAGGTCCTGGCATTTCGTACTTTGTATTCCTGTTTAAATGTTGATGTTGAAAACATAATAAAGTGTCATTAGGTAACTCCCCTTCTACGTCATCTCCTTTTTTCATGGAGTTTGATCATCTCTACCAGGAGTGGCTCTACTTTTACCTCTCTGCCAATAACAGCCTTGATAAATCTTACTTTTTCCTCCTCTCTTTTAATTTAACATGCTCTTTTATTTTTTCTGAAAACAGTAAATATTCCTTCTTATTTTTTATGTGACTGTTATAAGATGGCAGACTGATTTGGACTGGGACAGAGTTAATTTTATTCATAGTAGCTATGGGACTGTGGTTTGTTTTTGTGCTGAAAACTGTGTTGGTAACACAGGGATGTTTCAGCAGCTGCTGAGCACTGCATACACATCACCAAGGCCTTTTCTGCTCACACACCACTCCACCAGCCAGGAGGCTGAGGGTGCACAAAAAGTTGGGAAGGGGGCTGAGGGTGCACAAGAATTTGGAATTCCCCTAGCAATAAAAACTAGGGGAAAAGGAGGGGTGCTGGCAGTCGCAGCGCTTGCCTTCCTAAGTCACCATGACGGGGCCCTGCCCCCTGGGGATGCCTGGACACTGCCTGCCCTTGGGAAGTGGTGAAAGAATTCCATGTTTTGCTTTGCTTGTGTGTGAGATTTTTGCATTACCTACTATTTTGTCTATTTCTCAACTCATGTGATTTCTTATTTTTGCCCTTCTGGTTCTCCTCCTCATCTCCATGGGGTGAGCAGACAGCTGCATGGTGCACAGCTGCCACATGTGGTGATTAACTCTGATGCATTCAGTCCATTTCTTTCAAGTTTTTGCTTATTTCCCTCCTCTTTTTTTTTATTACTATTCCTTTATTCTATCTCATATAATTTTCTTCTCTGAAATCTGTTTTCTATCGATTTCATTTATTCTTAGTGTTATTTCATTATGCTATGTTATACATTGGGGTTTTTTTCCCTCTAAAATTTGATAGATGATAATGCATCATGACTTTTATCAGATCTAGTAACTATCCAAAGGGTACTGCTCTATATAGTTATACCACATAGAGTTAGTAATCAATAATTTCTGACTAGTTATTTTTGTCTTAACAGTTCTTATTTTTTCTTTGGGTTGTTCTAGAATCACTCTCATCTTTTCCAAGATTGTGGGAAAAACACTGCTTTTTCATTTCAAAGTACTTATCCATACACTATATGGGGTTGTTTTGAAAGAAAACTAGAGGTTCACAGTGTGTGAACACAGTCATTGCCTGGGGCAGAATTTTCAGTGTAGATTGATTACTTGAGTTTTAATTTTCTTGCTTTTCTTTTTCCTGAGTACATTACTATATTTCTGGTTTCCTTTTTTTTTTTGCCTACATTGGCATCCCTATGTTTGCATAAATCCAGCTATTAAGCATAGGAATTGCTTTGTTACCTTACAATCAAAATAAGATAGCTAGAAAATACACCTTAGTTTTCACTTATCATCATCAAGAACTTCATGATGATGCTTGCTATCTGTTTGAATACATAGAATAAATGAAAAAACATTCTACCTTTCAATCCATCTCACTAATTGTATTAATGATTATGTTGTGTTTCTAAGTGATCTCTGTAGCGTGTCTTTTATGCATCATAAGATGATATCTGAAAAGATCACAATCAAAGAAAAAGAACAAAACACCAAACATTTGAACAAAAATGAAGAAAAACAATGTAAAATGGAGAAAACAAAATTAATAGATAATTACTGTAAGTTTAGGATTAATTTTGTTGTCTTTTAAGTAAAAACTACCAAGATTCATAAGATTGTTCTTGGATTTCTTTTCCTTCAGAAGCATTGACCTTCTCTTTAAGATTTGAAAAGCATGATAAATTTGGAATATCATCCATTGTATGTCTTTACAGTGAAAAGAAAACTAAGAAACTGGTGACTCTCAAATATCATGACAAAAATTTCTAAAATCCAAGTAATCCCTATGAGTTCAATATGGTTGTTCTTAAAACTAAAATTTTGAAGAATATGAGGCTAAAACTCATAGCTAAATATAGTATACAGGGGACTTCAGGTAATGGGAAAGGTATTTATAACCAGGATAGAGTATTGGAAGAGGAAAGATGAACAAAAACTTGGTAAATGTGGCAATGATGTTGACAAAGACGAGAGACTGACCAGCAAAAGGCTGAGCTACAATGGATCCTAAAGTCAAGAGAAGATTTGAACCTCTTTTTAATGAAAGAGAATCTGGAAAAGCCCAAAGACAGAGCAGGATGTGGGAGTGGGCATGCACAGGAAAGGAACAGAAGCATCCCAGGTGAACCTGGTGTGTGGGTCCGAGTGGCAATGCCCATGTTTCTACCACCAGTTCAGATTAAAACAGGGAGTACGGAAATCTTGCAGGAAAAAGCAAACTCAGATTTAACCACATTGGGCTTAAACTGAGGAGAGAACAGTATCATGTTTTCTGATAAAAACAATGTAAGTACCCCAAAGACTACAGAGTGGTCATACAGGAGTACTGAAGGTAGAGAAAAGGGCATTGGTTGTTTCCTGAGGCAGAGATCACCTTTTCTATATGTTAATAGATTGTGACTAATATGTTTGCCTATGGCAGGAGGCATAACACTGTCACAGAATCAATTAAAATATCTCTTTGAAATTAAATTAATTTGAATTTAAAGCTCTATGTTTATGTTAGTTTAAATAAAAAGCCTTACATTTATTTCAAATGTATTGGAGATACTAAAAAAGGTTTCTTGTAGCCTGTGGTAAAGTCATTAAAGAACGTTCTCACAGCTACTGCCTAGTGATTTTATGGAAAATTCAAAATAGGCTAATTTATTTTCTTCCTTTATATCTTTGCTGTAAAAGTGCATCAATTTCACTTGTGGTACTATTTTCACCTTTTGCTACAACATTTCATAAGACATTGAAATACTGTAACAGAATACCAATATATCAGTACTTATGCACTCATGCATAATGAGTGTAATGTTTTACAAACATTTCTTTGAGTTTTCTATATTGTCTCTAAAGCTTAGATGACATACAAGGATTTGTTTTGCCACTAAAAACTCTGATCAGGAGTAGAGAAAACCTTCAAGACAAGCAGATGGCAGTTTCCTTGATGATTTAGTGGAATTTTTTCTTTTCAGTCATACTGCCTAAAGATAAGTCTGCACAGGTTACCACAGTGGTTCCTCAAACAACTTCCCTGTCCCACAGGGGACAGCAAAGCATTCCAGGAGAAAAGTCTGGCAGGTCAGCACAGCTCTTTCTAGCCTTGTGGTACTCAGTCCAGGGACAGGGTTTTGGTTTCGTTTAGGGTGTCTTTTGTTCTTTGTTGCTCTGTTCTTCAGTTCCCAGGGCTATTCTCTCCCTCAACTCTGCTCTCATGCAACCTCACTCTGAATCCTGTGTCCAAATCTGGGGCCCCCAGCAGAAGGATTTGGACCTGCAGAAACAAGTCCAGAGGAGATCCACCAAGATGATCCGAGGGCTGGAGCGCCTCTCCTGTGAAGACAGCCTAAGAGAACTGGGGTTGCTCAGACTGAAGTGGAGAAATCTCTGGGGAGATCTTTAGCAGCCTTCCAGTACTTAATGGGGGCTACAAGAGAGAGCTGGAAAAGGACTTTTTACAAGAGCATGTAGTCAATTCCTACAGGTAAGACCAACATATTTTACTAGAGTTTCAGCCTTTTGTCATGGAAACCTGGGTTTATTACACACACAGGACCTCAGTTTTTAAAGGCATTCTCAAATTAATATCGTCACACCTTTTTTGTTATCCAATATATTTTTCACAAAGTTTATTCATACATCATTCTCTCACCTTGTATGGCTGCTCTGTGTTTACAGCTCTGTGTTCTGGCATTAAATATAGTTCAAAGGGTTTGATATAAATAATGGGAAGGCAAGGGCAGGGAACTCAGAAAACCATCTGAAAGCTCTGAAGTTTAGATTATTTCTGTAGATATTTCAGATTCTGATAGGCAGATTTTTTTCTTATTTTTCATCTTTGATAATTTCACATAAAAGGATCACCATAACATAAATAATACAGACAAATTTAGGGCATTAAAACCTGCCTATAGAATATGTTCTCTTAAAACAATGGGTTTTTATTCAAGGAGGATACATTTCAGTGCAATGTGGCATAAAAATAGTTGTATTATTTGAAGAAGAAATGAAAAAAACATACCATACAATAACAGTGAAGGGTGTACAAAGATAAATTCAAGGCTGTAGTTATTTGTTTGAAGTAAGTATATTGGTTTTGTGCCATTTTTTTTTCCTTATTTTAGTTCCTGTTTAATGTTTACTTTCAATTATTGCTGCCTACAGGAGACCAGCTTATCCCTGCCAATAACTTTGCTGGAACAAATTGAATAATCAGTTTGAAGGGAAAGAAATTGTTAAACCAAACCTTTTTTCCTCTTCAGAGGCTTCAGAGGAGTGAACTAGAGTTTAAAAATCAGCAAAATAACATTAAAATCAAAGAACTGAAAAATGAAACATGCATACAGAATAGGTGCAAGGCTCATATTACAGAGGAAAGCAGTGATAGGGCTCCTGAATCCAAACCTTTTGCCCAGTGCATTGCCTTACTTAAACAAATTAGCTAAAATGACAGTTGTGCCTAGTATCTTCACTTTATTACCCTTCTTCCTGTCTTCATACATTAGCTGTCATTAATAATTCCTTTTCATTGTAATATATAAAAACATTTTTATAGAAACATATATAGGCAAATATATAAACATAATATAGTCAAAAAAGTATCTGATTGTCATTAAATACACAGTGCTCTATTATTTTTCTAGCCATACATTTCTGGTGTCTAATAACTAAGCACAAAGAAGTAAAGTTATATTAATGTTTTCAATACAGAAGGCATGGTTCTGTATTTATTTTATTTTATTAATGTACCTATAAAATTGAGTATTTCTTGGATTTGGGTGGATCTTTTTACACTTTGATTTCTCTGGGTCACAGTTCTTTCAGGCTAGTTGAAAATTAACACAAATTATTAATTGTATCTGTGATTAATGAAAGGAGTGGTTTTGTACTATGTTTATAAAATCAGGTCTGATTATATTGAGGTCATTGCAATACATAGTGTGATAAAGGGATCGTGAAACCAAGTTAAATGTAAATGATTTGTTTCATTGTATTAAAGTATTGTAACACAGAAAAAAAATATTTTTGGCAGTGGAAAGCGAGTTTCTTTGCCAGCATTAGTCAAATTTTACTCAACTTTTCTAAACTAGCACCCTTGTATACAGTACTTACAGTCTGTCTTTTTAATTGACAATGTTTTCTCAATAAATTAAAGTTTATAACATTCAAAATTATGTTGAATTATTTGCTGTAGCCTGTTGAATTACAGCTCTCTTATTTGGCATGACTTATTAAAGATTAACAGTAGAGGCATTTTCTCTTTTTAGACTTCAGTTCAGAAGTTAAATCATGTCAACAAAAAAGTGTTTTTAAGTAGAAGTAACATACCACTTCACATATATTTTTAGTTCAGAGTATGTTCTTGAATGAAAGGTGAATTAATTATTCATATGATCCTGATGTGAGACTATTTCTATTTTATATCATGGAGATGAACTAGTTCCTGGCTTGTAATGCCAGTTTCATTTAGTCTGAACTTTTCCTGCTTGTCTGTTTTCTTTTCACTCACTCTTGCAAGATTAATTCTCAAGCAAATTTGTGATTCATGAACCTCTATGAAGGCCAAGACTATGAGAGTACAAATTCCTCCTAGTGATATTTAACTCAGATTACACACATATACATATATACAAATACACACACACACACACACACACACACACACATATCTATTTATATTTATATGGCTATATGCAAAAAGTTCCTGCACTGTTAGGTATTGATTCAGAACCTGGATTACTTTTAAAGTGCAGCAATGTACAGGCAGCTGACTCATCACAGTTGCTCGAAATGAATGGTACTTTTTAATTGAGTATCTGCTGGATAGTTCACTGGAATACAATGGCCCTTGGCTCAGCTTTAAAGTTCTAATGAAGAAGAATATAAAATACTCCCTTAGTTCTCTGAATCACAACTTCAGCAATTAGTATGTTTCATTCCCATCCTCTGGGTGACTCTTCTCATTCCAGGCTCCCTGATTAAATGTTTGGAATGTGTAGACTGAGGTCACATTGGATTTCCAGTTACTTATCCCCACAGTCAAGAAGACTGCCCCCACCCCCACCATACCTTGTCTTCTGATATAATCTAACCTACATGATCAGCAGAGTAGTCCTGGAACTGTGGACTTGAGGGAGGAGATTTCTTTGGTTCACCTCATCAAACGTTTCAAAATAATATATGTATAACTTTAAAAAAAAAGTGATAACTTTGCATGGAACTAATAAGATTTTTTCATTCAGAGCTCAAATAGGATGGCTGGTCTGGACCACAGTGTTTTCTTTGAATGGCCAACATCTGGAATGGTGCAAGGAAAGGAGAGAGAAGACAAAGAAACATGTAAGTGTTGAAAAGAAATCACATGAGAAAATATTTAAACCCAGAGCCATTAATAGGTCTAAAAATCTCTAAAAAGTAGCTATTTCCATGATGACTTTAGGGAAATACAACTATAGGCATCATATGGAAAGAATACATGTTCACTGCACCCTTTGAAGAGTGAGAAGAGGATTGATCTAGATATAACTCTTAAAAGGTAGAAGACATCTTTAGGTTGAATCAAACAGTTTCTTTCAGTGTTTTCTGCTGTATCACATCCTAATCTTTGTGAGACTTTGAATGACTGTACTCTATCTCTCCTCAGAACATAAAAACTAAAACACAATAATCTGTAGGATTTACACATGGGGTGCAGGTTGGAAACAAAGAAATATCATAGCTGGTAATATAGAAATAGCTGAGTAAGCAGCAATAACAAAATAAAAAGCCTGCAAAATGCAGTTGAAAAGAGCAGAAAATACTGCATTGCTGTATGTCCTTTTGTGGTAATGGCTTCCAGATTCATGATTTCCTTTACTAATTCTGACACCTACCTGCAACCTCTGTTGTCATCCTACTTTTTACAATTTACTTTGAACCTTCAAAACTGAATTTTGGTAATTGTCTGTTACTCTTTACTACCAAAATCCCTTTTCCTGTTGTAAATTTCTGCTGAGCTAGAGGGACACAGGAAGTTAATTCTCCAGTCTGTATTAGTATTGGACGTTGGCCCAGACTAGGTGCAGGATCTTGCTGAACTCCATGAGATTTCACAAAGACTCATTTCTCAAACATACCCAGATCCCTCTGGCATCCGTCTCCTTAAGTGAATGAACTGCAGCACTCAGCTTGGTGTCATCAACAAAATCACTGACAGCGCACTCCACCGCACTGTCTCTGTCCCTGCTGAAGGTATTAACTAAGAAGCATCAGCTCAGCACCCTTGAAAGACACCACTCCTCACAAGTTTTGGCTTCGACCTTGAGTCATCGACTATAACTCTTCGTATGTGGCCATGCAGCCAACTCCTTGCTCACCTAAGAGTTCATCCATCAAACCAACAGCTCTCCAATTTAGTGGCAGGAACGTGGTGGGGGACTGTATCAAAGGCCTTACAGAAGTCCAGGTGACTCTTCTCTTCGGTGTAGTTACTCTACTGTAGAAGGCCACCAGATTAATCAGTCACCATTTTCCCTGGTGGAGCCATAGTGGCTTTCCCTAATCGCCTCCCTTTCTTCCATGTGTTTTGACAAATCTTCCAGGAGGATCTGTTCCATGTTCTTACTGGGCACTGAGATTAGGATGATTGGTCAGCAGTTCCCAGGATCATCCTTTTTAAGCTTATTAAAAAGTAATGTGATATTTCCTCTTCTCCAGTCACTTAAAAAAGCTATTTAAAAAGAGGTGTGTTTTAGTTCCTCATACATAAAACCTACATTTTTTAATTAAATGCAGGTTTTATGTACTGGGAAAATGCATGCTGATAAAAAAGGTATAGCTTCAAATATTCACCTAGTGCAATAATAAGTTTAGCTGAGGTTGACAGGATTTAGAGCCTACTTATAGAAAGCAGGCCAGAAAACCAACAGCAGTGACCACCTAATGGAGAGAGAACATAAAAAGAAGATAGGATAGTCTTACATTTTTACATCCCAAACAAGATACACAGGTATTTCAGTCTGCAGACTGTTATAATTGTCCGAAAATTTCAAACCTGTCACTACCACAAGATGTGCATGATGCTTGCAATACTCTTTACTGAGTATTAGGAGAAAAGTATTAGTATGAGACTAATTAATGGATAAAGGTTCCTGGATAAGAGTAAGAAATCTACAATATTTTTTATACACACTTTTTTTTTGCAATTATCATTCAGTTAATAGCTAGCTGGCATAAAATTTAAATATACCTCTGTAGTCCCAATACTAAAATTAAGTGAGAAATTGCCTTTAAGGGGAAACTAGGGAGAAAAGTCCACGAACCAAACAACCTTTCTAATATATACCTAACAATTAGCATCATTAAATAAATTACATACTTGTAGGAGGCCGTAAAAGTGAATATTATTTCTTGTGTTAAAAGGGCAAAAGTTCTGTAAAAAACTCCAACTTGTTTTGATTGGAGTAATATGCTGTGCTATCAGATATAAGCACTTCTGGCATGGTGTGGAGAAGTAAAGACAAGAAATTAAAAAGCAAAAAAGAGAGGAAGTGCATTTAGAAACAAGAAAGTGAAGAAGAATATAACTTACTGCCTGAGATTTTCTCCTCCCTAATCTTAAAGAAACAGAGTAGGAAAATGAAAAATGTTTGTAAACATGATACATACTTCTGCAGAAAACATAATCACACCGAATTTCAGCGAGTTTCTCTAGGTGCAACAAATTCAAAAGCTCTTCTCTTACATTATTTTACTCTTATCAATGGAGAGGCTCCTCCCAGGGGTCAAAAAGTATTCCTAGTCTGAGGAAACATTTTCATTCATCAGCAAGATACAGATGTTAAAAGTGCATATGTTACTATTAGAAGTCTACATATAGGGGCTTTTCCTTGTAAGAGATGTATTTTCGTGATTGAAACAAGTGTTTAGAGTGTTCAAGGAAATTATCATACTTTCATTTTCTCTGTTTCTTCAGTATGAAATGAATGTAAAACAAGTGTAGCCTTTCATCATTCTCTTCCTCCTTAAGAAATTGATAAACTCAGGAAATACTCAGTTTTTATCTTTTATCTTAGCCATTCCAACTGCGTTGTAGAGTTAAAACTGTTTTTGAAGAAATATACATCTTTCATTATCTAGACTTTCAGTCATATAACTAGTATTTTAAAAATAATCAACCAAGCAAAATATTTATGTTATAGAATCACTGGTTTGTTATCACATGTGTGAACAGACCTTGGAGCCCATGAGAGGCTTTTTAATGGGAAGTGAATAACTACAATGCTAAACCCTGTTTGCAAAGGGCACAATCTCATGATCAAGTAAAATTCTGTGATTCCCTCAGCAAATCAATAAACATAAAATTCTTTGGCTCAGTTACTTGTATTTCTGCAGCAGTTATAGCAATGTCAGGAAATAGAACAAGAATATGGACTAATGTTTGCTTTAGAGTATTGAATTTTCCCTCTGATGGAGCTTGAAACTACATATACGGAAGTTTCTGCTGTGTTCCAGGGAGCAAAACGGTGAAGGAGCAGGATATTGATATTACTGATAAATAAATAAATACAAAACCACATATATATAGCAGAGCATTGAATGTGTCAGTCACTGTCTGTTTTGTGGTTACATATTGTGTGCTCCTGCACATTAGGAGCTTAATGTGTGAGTGAAATGAATTCCTCTGTCTGCCCTTAACTCAGGCTATTCAGGCTTGACTCTTTGAGAAAGACTCACAGCTATCTGTCAGGAGAAATAGATCTAATGAAAAAATAGATCTAGATGCTAATGAAAAAGGGTCAGAGAAGACTACTTAATGCACAACAGCAAAATTGGCTGTAGAAAAAAACCAAACCCTGCTGCTGTCTTCTGGCCAGACCCTTCAAGCTTCACTCAAGATAAGCAATGCTTGCTTACCTAATTGAGTCTATTAAAGTCTGTTCAGTGCAGGGCCTTGCAAGAAACAATCTTGGAAAATGAAGTGTAGTAGAGTGTTAAAGGTTTGCCATTAAGGGGTTTGGAGAGACAAGTGAATGGTAAAAGTCAGCAGGCAAGGAAAAAATCTGCAGTTGGCTGCAGCTTTATAGATAGATTACCAAGCTGGTCTGAACAGCTGGCAGCAAGGATTGCTTCTGCTGGAAGAATGGCTGTGTTACATACCAAAGATGTATTCCCTGCATACGTGTGTTTGTTTATATCCAACAGGAATAAGAACCCAATTACTCTTTACCCAATTGTGACTGAAATAAAAGATAATTTCTTTGCTTCACAATCTGCAAGGCAGAGAACTGTTTACCCAACAAATTGTACCTCCAAACACTGCCATTTACAGTTACTTCTGGTCTTTCCCATATCTAAACCTCATCTCTTTGCAATTCAAATGCCTGACGTCTGCAAACAGCTGAGTATGACAGGCTCGTAGATATATAGAGAAGCAATATTTAGAGCATTAAATATTACGCAGATTACACTATGCCAGCTGCATAAAACTGAGCAGTGCATTGAGAAGAATGAGATTTGTGCTGGACATTTACTGAGAAATGGGCTTTTAAAACCAGGATGCTTAGTTCTGATTTAACCAGCAAGTGTGACATAACTTTTTGTATTTGTCCTATGATCACTATATTAAAAATTAGGACAACTGGAACTAAAATAAATTAATCAATTCATATGTCCAAAGCCTGTGTTCAAACTAATTCTGATCTGCTATTTGCCTTGGATGATTATTTTATTACTTCCAGCTATCTTTGATACATAAGAAGACTTAAATGTTCCTTTCATTCAGCCTGAAACTGTTTGACCAACCCATTAACTTCAACAAGCTTTGTGTCTCATTTACTGACAGCAATTAGGACTCCCAAAATGTATGTGGATAAGCCAAAACCCCAAGAGTTTCATAAGGTTAGAAGAGGGTCCTGAGATTTATTTTTGCTAAAATAGGGCGTAGAATCTCCTGGAAAGAAAACCAATCTAAAATAATTAAAACTTCTGTTTTTTCTCTCCAATGAAAATACTATTCCATTGCTAAGCACCTGATTTGAACAGAGGAATTTGGAGTGTATCTCCCTACTCTTTCATCTCCTTCAGGTGAAATTTTCCCATTATCATTAAATTTGCATTCATTTTTTTCAAATTCTCTTTCAGAGAAACAGTTACCAGTTTATTAGGTTAGATAGAGAGATAAGAAACTGACAATAAAGACCCTTGTCTGGGCACTATATCTGCATTCATGTATTTGCTCAGAAGTAATACAGAACCCATAACTTAGCTCTGCTCTTTCTGTATCAGTTTGAGCAGAAATAAGGCATAAATCCAGAATTTTCCCCTTGAAATCTTTTAGATACACTATATTTGATTGTAAATTTATTTCCTTTTTAAAAAATGTAACTACTTTTATATAGACTGCAGAAGAATGATACGACAACTATGCAAAAAAACTGAGAAGAAAGAGCAATAAAAATATCATCAAAACATCATCAACTTTAAGATTTAAAAAGCTCAGGTAGAACCTGTTAGTAAATGGAAAGAACATTTTTATCAGGTTTATATTTTGTAGTTAGAAATAATTAACATCAGATGCTGAATGAAACTTAATTTTACCTATCCAAAAATCAATTGCTTAAGTACACCTCCCAAGTCTTTCTTTGTTTTTTGACATATAAAGAAGCTGAGTAAGTATTCATTGGTCTTCCATTGTGTAACCAGGTAAACTCTGTCCACTGCATAACAACCTGCATAACATTTCTTGTTTCACACAAGATACTCACCCCTTCTAATTCTCCATCAAGTTCAGCATTACTCTTTTGAGACCAAATTTCATGATGTCAGGGTTATTTTAAACAAAACAATGACTTAAACTATTATGCTTGGATTCCTTTCAGCTGCTTCCAAAATGCTGCAATTAAAGTAATGTGTTAGTCAGTAATTGTCTTGAAATCTAAACAGACACCAACTTAAAATTGTTCTAAAATAAAACCAAACAAAAGTGGAAAATTAATTTTAATTTATAATTCATTATTGCTGCTAATGCATCTTTTAGAACTAGATTCTCACTGGAGCCATTGGCAACAAAATGCCTCATTACCAATGAACATGACCTCTGGGAACACTGGTAGTCACACAGACACCAGCTCCTTTATGTTTTGTTTCCACCTACAAAATCCTTTGGATATGCAAGTTACTACAGCTGCAAATGTGTGTCACAGCCTTTGTGTCTACGCTTTCAGGAGCTCCAAAGGCTCTCTTACAGCTATGCCAAAAGGTGCAGGAAGGGAAGGTATTATTATTTTACAAACATAAGCTTCAAAAGTGACAGTTGGTATGTGAGACAGAAGTCACTAAGCTTTTCATTCTCAAACAGAGGAGGCTAAGCTGATTAATAATTACAGGATGACTTATTCTGCTCTAATTTTCAGTGGCTGGGTACTCAGGTCATTTAGAGTGGTTTTGTTTTCTCATATAAAGTCCATATCAAGACTTACAAGATATAATTTGTACTGTAAGTTAAATCCATTTGCTTGAAAAGGAAACATTCTTAACTAGATACTGAGGCCCAGAGAACAACTGGTGTGAAGCAGGGCTGTTAAATAAAAGCAGCAGTCTGACTCATCTTTCACTGACAGTCATTTGTTCCCACCCCTGATTTGTCTGCTCTCTGTACTGCAACTGTCCATCCAGTGAATTATTCAGGGAACAGATCCAGCTGAAAACTATCCCAGCAAAAATACAACGGCTATTATTCTTTGGGATCAGTCATCCTGGTGTGGTTTGCCACGAAGAAAACCAAATCTCTCTGCTGGTGTTGATCTGAGGCTCAAAACAGTAAGGTCTAAAATGCTTTAAAAAAAAAATTATTATGTAACAAAAGAGAAAACAGTGCAAAGTAGCAAAGTTTGGTCGTGATGTTACAGAAAATATTCTGTTTAGGAAGGCATGATTGCAACTGTATAGAAAAATAAGTAACTCATGAAGAAAAAATTGTCATTTTTAACAATTCCGAAATCCTTAATTTTATGGAAATCTACTGCTTTCATGCTTGCTTCAATAGGAGCATTTTTTTTAAAAAGTCTTGTTATCAATATGGCATGAAAAGTAAATTTCAAATAAAGCAGATACCTTATCACAACTACCTTATAGTAATCGGAAGATTTTAAAAAATGTTTTTTTCGGTTGCCTTGAACTCAGTAACATTAACATGACAGTCACCACTCAGTTTAAACTGGAGTAGTATAAGCAGGCAAAGTGCATTTCTGCTTTTGATCCCTTAACATAAGATTTATAATTTAGTAATAGCCAAAGCAATGCTTTTGCAATGCATGTCCCAAAGACAGTAGCAGGTAACCCAAAGGTGGAATCAAAATTAACGAATACATGATGAATTTTAAATATTAAAGGTTTTGAAAAACTGCTGTAGGCTTATCTGTACTACAATGATTATTCATGGAAAATGTGCACTTTATTATCTGTGGGTGGATAATCTTCAAACAACAAATAAAAAAGCAAAATCTGTCAAATAAATTAACAGTTATGAATTATTTGTTCAGCTCTAATTTTACCTTACTAATTTGACTTCATTAAAAACATGCAAGAATTTTCAATTTATAAAAGTGAATTGAACTTACAATAATAGTTTATCTGATCTAAATAAATCAGATCAAGTAGTATGATGTATGAAAATATCTTTTAAAAAGAGCCATTAACATATCAGGAGGATATCAGTGTTTTAAATTATGCTTTAATCCATTGTATAAATTCACATCAGTAGACGCATTGAGCATACTTTGTAAGACCCTTTGCAAAGTATTTAGACTTTTAAGTTATGAAAGCATTCTTAGCACAGCAGTTGTCTGCTTTCATCTAAGAGTTTTAAAATTAGATGTTTATTTCCAAATTGATTTATATGCACTGAAAATTATTATGCATTTCTTATAGATAAGTTATCACCTCCTAAAAGAAGTCCCTAAGACAGGAGAGCAGACATTATAATTTCCATCTGTTCTCATTCAATAAGGCAGCGTTTTTGTAGAAAAAAAGGTAACATAATTTCACTGAAGGGAGAGCTGAGGGAATATTATAAAAGCCATTTACCTTCAAAACATTTGAGTATATCTTATTTTAATTTTTAACAGCAAGAACTGTTTTGTATATTCATCTAGTAATACACCAGATGCAGACAGTAGCTAAATTTAAAGAAAAAATAGGTTAACCTGCATTTTGTATAAATTTGATCAAATTCTGAGCTTCTGGTGATCAAAACAAGGCTAGGTGCAAATGTTATAGGAAAGGGAACCAAAAACAGTGTTTGCATGGATGCTGCAAGCCAAAGCCAATAAATGTTTAATGACTCTGCTAAAGAATTTGTTGTCTCATAATTTCTCCAGAAGGTGACTTACTTTGAAAGGTATTCATCCCCCTCCTAAATATTTTGTGTGGATTCAAGTCCACAAAGCACCTGCCATCCACCATGAAGTATATTATATATCTCCTCCTTTAGAAGGTTGTTTCATGCAGTGCCTCAGGAGAGTTTTTATATGAAATCAATAATATTTTTGAACTTCTGAGTGATTAAGAAATGTGTCTGAATTGCTCTCAGGGACAGACAAATATAACATTTATGGGAATAAAGAGATGAATATAATAGAGAAGAAATGAAACATAACATCTAGGAAAAAACAGTGTCAAGGCTGGTATAGCTATATTTCATCTTCCAGACATTTTGGTTTATTGAAACAAAATCATGAGCTGCATTCACCTCAACCCCCAGAAAATACAGACTCACACGCACTACACTTTTAAAATCCATTCTTAAATAAAGTGAAAATGCAGAAGAAAATCATTTCAAACACATCACCAGTAGAGCAGGTGAGCAGACCATGAAGAATGCAGGCTGCCATAGCCACAGGCTCACTGCCATCTGTATAAATCCAGCCTCCTCTGTCCAGATCCATCTAAGCAACTTTCCTGAAAACAAATTTAGCAGCTTTATGGTTTGAAAGGAGCAAAGTAACCATATTTTTGGGTGTGATTTAAGGGAATCCCTTCTCCACTGCCAAGATGCCTTGTTCTTAGTTAAATGGATAGATATAAAATAGAGTTGATTGAAAACAGGAACAAACAAAATGTGGTCAGGAAATGTTAACACTGAAAAACATCACTAATCAAAGGGCTTTGCCCATTCCAGGTGTTGGCCACAATGGTGAGTGATGTTAATAGCAAATGTGATTCAAATTGTCCAGGAGAAAAAGGAGACAGGGAGCACCACATGGTACATGGAAGTTAGGGAAAGACAGCAAATAGATGAGGGATAGGAATTTCTGTGCCTGTCCACACTGCTCTTAAAGAGATGTGAACATGGAGTGGCTTCCAGACAATTTCCTTTCTGTGGTCTCCAGGACATTCAAATATCCTGGTAGAAGTAGGATGTTAAAAGCACACTGGTAAGCCTGGCCTACCTCCAAAGGCTGACAGCTTTTGCACAATAACGATCTGAAACAAATAATTCATTTGATTTTGAAGTGACTTAATGAATGCTACTCCAAACATAGTTCAAATAGTTTCTCTGGGTTAAGACATGGTCTCTAAACAGTTTTTCCTTGAAAATAGTGTGGGGACAGTGGAGTCTTTACATCTCGGAACACTAAATAAATTCACGTTACTTTGTGATCAAAGTGTGCTCTGAGTGCTGAATGCCAATTATTTCAGGGAGTCAGCATAGTGTGATCCACCCTCATTACTGTGCCTCACTGCAGAAACCCACAGGGCAGGGTATCAGAATTCACTTGTCTGGATTATTCCACTCTGGTTCATCATACTACCACAGCCAGGTCCCAGATTAGGAAAGTAGCAAATAAATATTCAAAAAGGAAATTTAAAAAACAAAGCAAAATTGTATTTTAAAATAAATTACATAGCAGAAAAATGGCTTCAGATCTTGTTGCTGTAAAAGTAGAGAGGTGCTAAATAATTTTCTAAGTTTTTTCTAAATTTCAACAAACATGCACTTTTTCAATTTGCCACATAGATTAGGTTACTATAGACACACAAAAAAGGTAATCTCCAGTGAAGATTTCAGTTCTGCCTAATGCTTTGCTGACTAAATCCTGTTTAATTCTAAATTAAATGAGAAGCCACAGTAAATCAAGTCCAGTATTCCTGTCTTCTTCCCTACAGATATAATTTCATGCCCCTTTAAGAGCTCACTCCATCCAATGCAAAATGGGAAATCTTTAGGAGAGTGGGAAAGTGGAAGGCTTCTTATGCAATCACAGCATGTGGTAGCAAAAGCTTAGTGGCTTAGAAGAAAAAGGGAAAATTTACTGGAGGTGCTTATGCAATTCCACCCATATAAATTCTAAATGATTCATGTGCCTGCTAGGCCTTATAAAACAATCTCTTCAGCCACGTCCTTTACTCTGAATTCATTTAGGGTCGTGTTGGATTGGGGCAACATCTTCAACTAGAGCAGCAGCAGATTTCTTGTAAAAGAAATAAAATAATCTCTGATACAGAGAGTCTCTTTCTTGGGAAATTAGAAGAAAAAGTAATTCTGCAGTACCAAGTGTTGGAATAAGTGATTACAAGGTCTATGTAAATGTAGCCACGAAATTTCTGAGTGCAAAACGCTCAGTTAGGGGAAATTAGTATAGTGGCTAGATTTCTATACTGATTTCCTCCCTATTTTCCTCCTAAATTGATTTACTTCTGTTTGGTCTGCAACACAAATTTGAATGTTCTAAGCCCTTGAATACAGAACTGACATTCAGGAAACAGATCATCACAGTCTGAGTAAAAATGGCAAAACTGAACAAAACCCTGGGCTATAAAAAGAGATTTACCTAGTACGCTTTCTGAAAGTGATGAAAACTGGAGTGAATAGAAAATTGAGGCTTTCTTACCTAATCTTGTATTTATGTTTTGTGCTGATGCACTCCACAGACATTCCACAGCATGACTTGCTGGCTAGGCATATCAGCTGCTAGCTCTTTTTGGAAACAAGGCCAGGAAAGATGAGCTGTAAAATTATAATGGAAATAAGTTTTTAAAGGAAGAAGAAATAAAACAATTGCTATTGATTACTACACTAAATGTTAATTTGTAGCTTTAAATCATTGCTGTCAGGGTAATGCTGTGGAAAAAAGGAAGAAAAAGTACCCCAGATGGATTTATTTAATGATTTTGTCTGGCTAACAGGTATTTTAATCCATTTGCAAATCTGTAGTGTGGTTTGTGTGTGCTCTTATATGTGCACACAAAAGAAAATATTTCTAAGTGGTGTATTTGAGAATAATGGAAAAGAATAAACTAAAGAAGAGAAAATGTAAAAGGGGAAATAACAGCATCCTCTGGATCTCATTTTATCCCAACGTAAACAAGGGTTTTACAGGTTTACTCTCAGGGTAGAGAGCACATGAAGGAAGGTTGTAGCAGAAAACAGCAATATTTTCAGGTGTTACTAACAAAGTTAGGAGCCTGAATCCTATTTCCAAATATGACATAAATGGTGGGGAGAGGCTTGGAATAAGGCTTGGGGCTCAGAAATCCCACTGTATTAACTTTTCTCCTGTTGTAGTGAAAATTTCATTCTGCTGAAGTTCCAAAGTGAATGTGTTAATGAAAGCCACAAAGGAAGAGATTACCCAGGCTCATGTGACGTGTGATTATTTGTCAATTTACCATGGCATAATTACACATCTGAGCCCACAGTTTTTAAAGTATTTCTAAAAATGTAAATTAGATTTGTAGCTCTCTTAGGACACCTGAATATTTTGCTCTTTTGGACTTGTGAGAAATTCTGCCTCTTTTTCCTTTCTTACCTAATATGAGTACAGAATGTCACATTAGCCACCAGTTATTTCTCAAAATGTAAAGATCCTACCTAAAAAATCCTGAAATCACATTAAAGGCATATGCTGTTACATAAACAACAGAATTGCTGACTAATTCCTCATTCAGACTAATAATCTTGGAGTTTACATATCTCCTTCAATGTGAGACTGTGTAAATGGAAGAGTGTATTTCAATATTTATGGTTTTTCCAGTGTGTCAGAGCCTCACTGTAAGTTGTCATGGTTCACTCCACATTAAATGTCTCAGTACCTCTCTGAGAAAGTTTGTTGGAAAAGCTACTTGATATTTCATGAAGTTCTAGAAAAAGAAATCTATTCTCTAGTCTTTTCAAAGTCCTAAATTATAGAGCTAACACAAATCTTGACACAAAGAAAAAAATTATGGACATTTTCTTGTTTTGTAGGCTGTAGCTCAGCCTAATGGGAAATTTGTCTGCAATTTACCTATATTGACTATTTCTTTCATCTTTTGTCTCTGATACACAGATGGATACATATTTGTTGGGAAAAAATCATCCATCCAGAGTATCATAAAATACAAGAAGAATCAGAAAATATTTTAAAAGGATGAGACCCTATATTGAAGCTAGTACTTATTTTAGTGTGCTACAACACAATTAAAATATGCAGATGCAATTTTTGAAAGAATTGAAATTAATTTCCTATTATATTATTTCTCTAATCATGAAGAAAGGAAGATAATTTTCTGTGGGAACTCTAGGTAAGTGCTGAATGTGGATAAGTGATGCCATTTTAAAGTTGCTACTGCTCCAAAATGTTTTTCATTTCTCCATGGAGGGTGCTCCCTCCTGTCAGTGATTTCTTTTTTTCTACCTATGTCTATAAATGCAGTACTGTTATGTTTTGAATCACATGCAACTGTTCAGATGCCTGCATCTGTATGCTAAGCATAACAAATGTTCAATATAAAATAAGACCAAAAATATCCAATGAGTGTATAATTGAATCTTTATTTAATTAAAAAAAACTATGAAAGAGGAAGTATTTTCTAATTTTATTCTTGGTATCAAATTTTTTAGATTATTTTAAGTGTACCAGTCAGAAGGAGGAATTTCATAACATTAAAACTGTACTCAAACCAAACATAAATACAAAACATAAATTTCTCAGCTAAGTAGACTGCTATAAAGAAGCTCTCTCAAATTCAGATATCCATCCATAAGTGCTGTATCTGTTAATATCCCATCACTCACAAAAAGACCTTAAAATTTATAAGTTCTTCAAAAATCTAAACAGATAAGGCCTAGAAGAGAAAAGGTACCTTAGTCAAAGAGTTTGGGTACAAAGCAAACTACCCCATAAATTTTGTGGAAGAAGAGAAATTATCTTCCATAACCTCTCTCACCAGTCTTGATATAAGTTACCACCTGTCTCAATACCCTTCTTCAGTCTTATGGAATTGTTCAGAGCAACTGTGAATCTTCTCCATATTTTTTACCCTTGCACTTAAAAGTGACAATAAATAGTTTTGTTTTGGTCGAGCCAATATCTTAAAATATTCTTCACAATCAGTTGAAAACCAGCAGAAATTACAAAAATATTGGTTTAGAGTATTTGCTCTCTGCAATTCATTCAAATAATCTGTCCTTTAGGAAATCAGATATCTAAGGTAAAAGCTCAGCAATTAGTCCAGCATAAAAGCCAAACTGTGATTTTCAATCGAGCTCTCCTTCGTGGTCAGAGAAAAGCCAGAAAAACATCAAAGACAGATTGAATGGATCACCCTCTGGAGATCCTTCTCTCTCTTCATTAATCATGGAGGAGTGCAAGGGACTACATTAAAGTGCCTAAATGTTAGGAAATTGATGTTAAACAAGATGAATAAAAGTCTAGATACAAACATTGTTAGGAAGAATCATGTACATAAACTTTTTCTAACTGCTGTAACAAGAACCTTTGTCATCCATCCTCTCGTGTCATCACATCTACTACCTCTACAATAAACTAATTACTTTAAAATACTATTTTTAAATTCTGATTTTTTTTCTAATCTGTTCTATTTCTTTTTTTCCTGTCTCTAAGTGCATACTGGTGGAAATGGGAAACATGAAAATAAATAATTATGAGATTTTTCATATTTATTAGTTCTGCCCATTATTTTTCTTCTTTGGCTTATTGATTAGTTTATTTAATTTGAACTTTCCTCTAGTCTTGCTTTAATTCTGCTCATACAACAGACCGAAATGACTTAACTATCCTAACCCCATAACTATAAGGTCTAAAATAGTTTTATACTCTGCTCAAACAATTTTTCATATTCCTAAGGAAAGACCAGGTCAGAACTCCATACATCAGAATAAGAGCAAGATTTATGAGCTATCTACACTCTGTATGTATATTTCCATTGTTTGTGATTAACCCACTGCACAGTCACAACAAAAAACTCCAGAATGATACACAAGGCTGTTTTGTTGTATCATCCTAAATGCTCGTATTGCTTCCAACATAAAATAACAGCATTTTTGTAAGAGTACCTTCCTCCTAATACAAGATCCTTGACTTCAAGGAGATGGGGATAACTTATCTGCTCTGTAGCCAATCTGTATGCCTTAGCCCATCTCACCAACTCTGGAAACAAAACTCAAATCTTGCTTTAAATGAAGCAAGGAAAGCATATTTCCTTTATTTTGTTAACTAATAATCAAATTTTTGTTTTGTAGATACAAGACACATTTTTGTATCCAAGCAGTAATTGCTGTTAAGAATATGCTTTCAGTAATTTGGAAACTTATGTCATTCTTTAGCAGTTTGTCAAAGCAGATTTGGAAAAAAAAAATAGTTTGAGGATTATTTTAGAGGAGGTAGCACTAGACAGTTGCACATAAATGTATTCTTTTATTCAGCATTGTTACATGTCTCTTATGACAAGTCTTCACATTGTGAAAATGTATTTTTCTCTTAGTTTTAAGAGAAAAATTTTCTTAATTTTAAGAGAAAAGTTCTCTTTTAAGGGGAATGGTTACTTTTGTGGACATAATACAACATAATGCCTAAAGAAGAAAATGTGCTGGAAAATATTCTCCAAAATCCTCTTATTAGCAAGTGGATTGAGCAATTGCTCCAACATTTTCACTAAATATGAGGTAACTGATAAGTGCACCAAGTTTGACTTTAAATGTGTTCAAAATTCATGGTGTTTGGCCTTAAACATTGAAGAAAAACAAAAAGGGATTTGATATTTCCAAGATACATATTTAATACACATTTGATCAAACTCTAATGTCAAAATAAATCATAGGACATGTGAAAACACACAGATTGTATTTGAAAGATTAATATGGGTTTAATATAAATATATATTTACTGTATTTAATATATTTATATTTAAATATAAATATATTATTTATATAAAATATAAAAGTTCTACAATAAGTAAATGCTGTAGAAGTGTTTTTTGCAACAAAAAAATATGGCCTTCAGACACTGAGCCTGTGCAGCTTGTTTTCTTCAATGTTTTGATCTTTGCTACTTCTTTCTTGTGTAAGAGACATAGCACATTGTAATGAGGCAAATGTCAGCACAGCACAGTAAGGAATCAGCCCCAAGAACCCATCTCTATTTAATAAAATATAGAAACCTCTTAGAAAAATAGTGCTACTACAAATTTTATTAAGAAATATTACACTTCAGTGATTTTTTTAGTAAAAGATTTTTTCTTCTTTAGTAGAGATAATATTTTATTTTTGAAGTGCAGTTTTACTTTTAGTTATTTAAAGGGTTATTTAGTTTATTTTAAATGGTTATTTAATGGTTAAGTTTTAACCATTCAGGGATTAATGTTTCTAAATATTCATAATTAGACTTCAGGGATGGCTAGTGTTTCACATCTATGGTTTAAATGCTTTTTAACTCTAACTAGTCAAAAGGCAAGAAAACAATTCCCACAACTTCCTTTTTCTTCCTTTGTTTCAGGGAAGCCTTTTCTTATGAAAACAACCACAAAAAAAACCCTACAACAACAAGACAATGCCAAATTTAGTCTCAGACAAAATTATAATAGGAATAATAGTGTCTAGAAAAATAGTGTCCTGTTTTTTAAAAGGGAGCCTGTTCAATATTTGATGAAAGAGGTTATACAACTTAGCATGCCCAAAATAGCAGAAGTATTTCTGAGGATACCCCACTCCTCCCTTCCTTCCTATTCTCATGCTCACACAGGACTGCTGCTCCCATGGCTCTCACCTAACTCTCTTTCCCACCAATTGACATGGTGACAAGGATTTAAAATTTAAAAAAAAAATAAATAGCTGATAAGCATAAATAAATAAAACTACCATCTTCATTCTGCAAAAGACAGCAGAAACTATCATTCCTAGGTAGCTGCAGAAGCTGTTTTGGAAGTAATTATGATGCCATTGTTCCCAATCATTGCTACCAAGGTTTGTTGTCTCTTCTGCTGCTACGCAGTCATTTGGACCTTCAAACACTTCTCCCAGCCTTAGTGTCTTTTCATATACTTTTGTGTTGATTTTATTTTGGGGTTTCCTCTTTACAGGCACCTTTTACAATATGATTTTTCTTACTTTGCACTTATCTGGGAAATGGAAATGTTACTGTTAAGCACATATAACAATACTGTATATATCTTTAAAATGTCTTTAATTATACTGTATATCAGTTTACTGCATGATCATGAGTCTGTAAATGGATTGTGCCATTCTGCAGTGTTTCATAGAATAACTACTGATTAATTATTGTTTTCAAGAGAAGAAATAAGTCTTTTCTAAATAAGTCATCTAATAAAATTATCCGCTGAAGTGTTTCTGTTCATTTCCTAGTCAATAAATTCATTCTTAGTAGACCTTTGAGAGCATTAGGAACATCAAGATGTCATCATCAGGCATTGGGTATAAACTATCCACAGAATGGTAAATTTACAGTTTCATACTTCTTTTTGAGAAAGAGAGTTTCCAATCAAAAGTCTCTACTTTTTTACTTTGTTAATGCTTCAGCCTTATTAGCATATTTTCATTTTTTTATTAAGTAGTTAGGGACATATTTCACCATGTAAAATAAATATGTAATATGAAAGATGAAATCTCAGGGATTAAATTCATATCACTATTAAAAGAACAGAGGTGTTCCCATCCATAACGTTTTTACAAAAATTTATAGAGCACACCTCAAAAACAAGCAATGCATGTCACTGATTTAGAAAAGTTCATAGTTCATAAACTATGTTCATAAATTATGAATTTTAAAACCAGTTGTATTCCTGGGTCATCATAGTTCATAAACTATGTTTATGATAGTTCATAAACTATGAATTTTAAAACCAGTTGTATTCCTGGGTCATCATAGTTCATAAACTATGTTTATGATAGTTCATAAACTATGAATTTTAAAACCAGTTGTATTCCTGGGTCATCATAGTTTTTTTGCATCAGTGTTACATTAGAATGAAGCTGGGAATTTAGATCAACTGGTTTTTTGAGACATGCTTTTGTATGGGAAATTCCTACAGCAATGTAGAGCTGTTGGAGTAGTGTTCCAGTACATAATTTCCAGCATCATTTGTGAAGAAGTAAATCCTGGGCAGAAAAGGTCATTGCCTTACTGCTACATCCTAAGGAGGTATCAAATAAGTACCTTAAGTGTTGGGACATGCACGCATATTAGAAACCAGGCTTGCAATTTCTCTAAATTATGTTCAAATCATCCTTCTTTTATAGCTTAAGAATGGTGAAATGCAAACATGGTGTAGCAGAGCTCCACAAAATGAGCATACTTCAGTTGCTGCTAAAGATCTGGGACCAGATCCAAAAAGTGTTAGGCATCAAGAATATCAATGGGAGTTAGGTACTTAAGAATCTTTGTGTTTTCTTCTAAAGTTCAAAATGTTTTATCCCTTGGATTTTACTCTGTTATGTTTGTAACACTCCCTTTATATAACAGATTTTTTTTTCTTATGATTTATAATTACATTTATAATTACTTAGTGAACCTAATAACTGTTGTACTTTTTTAGCAAACAGCAAAATTTTTCTTAGCTTTCTGTCACGTGTTTCTTCTATATTCTTCCTTTTACCTTTTTTTTTTCTTTTTTTTTTGGTTCTTCTTCTTCTTCTTCTTCTTTTGTCTTCCTCATGATCTTTACTATGTACCAAACACAGCTGTGGAATATGTAACATTTTTTCAAGTTTTGACAATTATGACTTAATGTCATCATTCCTGAGAATTAGAATGCCATCAAATTAACAGATTTGTGCTTTGAATCTCCTCAAAGTCTGGAACTGAAATCTGCATGCAGACCTGCAAGTAGTTTTCTTGCTTCAAGGTAAGACCAGATCTAATTAACTCTACACTTAAGTACAAGAAATATTCTCTGAGGTGAGGTGAAGTATAAAGCAGGAAAAAAAGGCTAGATGTGAAAATTTTTCAGAATATCTTTGGGTTTTGAACACATATAGGTAAAGTATTCACTTTTTGTGACTGTTCACTGAGCTTCTCACTATAAAAACCAGAAAAAATTATTTGAAATCATACAGCATAGAGCCTGAAATTCAATTGCACTTGAAATAAGGCATTGTCACAGGTGGAGTGGGAGCCTCAGACAATGTTTGTTAGAGAAGCCCTGCTGTTGACTCATGAAGTGCAGGAAGGACCCCACTGATTTCTAAATTCCTCCTCAGAGAGGAGCCTTGGCACAACTGGATCCAGGATGGCACCTTTGTACAGCTTTGTGCTGCATGATTAAGGATGGAAAACCTGATATATTTATAAAAAAATGAATGGTTTATTATGATAAGTGAATACACAAAAAAGATCTTAATCAGAATCTTTTAATACACAGTACAGAAACTAAACCCCCTAGTACAGTAGAGTGTACTGTATCAAAGCAATATCAAAGCCAGCAGTAAAACCCCATGATAATTAGGAAGAGATTGATGTTACTCACTCATACTAATGACCATGGGCAACTCTTCTTCACTCAGCCTTGAAGAGTAATTTGAGGGGTGTCCCCATGCAAGGGAGGAATTTCCACACACACCAAGAAGGGATATGTTAGAAGAACCTGCTATTTGAAAGTGGAGCTGGACCTTTATACTATACAGTGATTTTCTGTCAGACATATGTCTCCAGATCAGCTGTGTCAGCTTAGCATTTTTAGATAAGGATATTTTACTATATCTGGCACACCTTCACCTCACAATCAGAATGATTCACTTTGGGGCTGATGAGTCAGTGTGGTTTTAGCCTAATTCAACATCAAAAGCAGCATGACACCACTACCTCAGGTCACCCCTGAGAGTTTTACAAATAGGGCATCGTTTGAGTTGCTTTACTGAATGAAGATGGCAGAGCATCTTTCTACAGACATAAAATATGGACTCATAATATAAAACGTTTAAATTAACTTCTTCACAATTGAAGCATTTATAAAATACTTAACATATAATGAACATTTATTACAATAGAGTTAAGGCAAAATATTTAAACATTAAACTGAGCTCTCTTTTTATCATTTTATTCTGATTCTTGCTCTATTCCACTGATTAATACAACCACAGGAAAAATAAAATAAAATAGATTCACACAGGATATCTAAGATATATATTAGTGATGTCTTCTGCTGTGGGGCCAATTAATCACTTTCATTTCTTCCTCAGATATTGTGTAGAGGAACAGCACTGTTTTGTAGTTACAGTGTGAATATATCATAAAAGTGTCTATAAAATCCACAGTGAGTTAGAAGTAACTACTAAATATAAATTGATATACAGTAGAGAATTTGATTTATAGCAGTTCTCATGTACTGTAGCTGCCAGTAATTTGGCTATATTTTTTTCAGGACATTTTAAACTCTATATGGAAAAATATCTTTTTTGTAGTGCATATGTATTGTTTGTTTGTTTGAAGATAAATCACACTTCATTGTATGCTTCATTCTCTTTTTTTTTCTCTTGTCAAAATGAAGTTTAAGATCTCTTTAGTATTCTTTCACATAAGGGTCATATACTGCAGCAAAATACTTCATCACCCAAGGCTACTACATGTTTAACACAGCATCTTCACAGTCCTCTGAGAAGAAAGTGTTTACATCCAAAGTTTAAACAAACTAAATATCACAGTTTTAGTTGCGAACAGATAATCTAGAAAAATGACTTTTAAAAGCCTGTATTTCCATGGCTAATGTAAGAGATTAGTTTAAAACCCACTGACATAGGCAGGTGAAGTTGTTCAGTTCATTGTTCTTGAATGTTGAGCAAAAGCCATGGCCCAGCAGTGTGAATTTACTGATGATGATGGGAAAAAATAAAAAGTTCCAAGTACTTTTAAAACTACCAAAAGTGTGGTCAGACAACTACAGACATCTGTTTCCAGTAATGCTGAACAAGAAACAATAATTTCCTTTGATTCTTTTGGTAGGAATTTTGTCCTCTTGAGAAAGCACAGCCAAAGAAGAAACAAGAAACAGAGGACAGAAGGTAAAATGATGCAGTAAATCTACCTTGCTGGTTTTCCCTTGCTGCTTGATGTGCAATATTTTCTGAACTAGTCAGAATAAATAAGTTTGTGGGAAACATGAAGGATTGTGAGAATAAACAGGAACAAATACTAGTTTGCTCTCAATATCTGCCCATCTAAGTTCTTGTAAAGAAATTTCAGTGGCAGAAACATTTTATATTAATTTTCATTTCATTTTAAACAGTCCCATTAAATTTGCTCTGAGTCTTTAATTAAAAATAATCTTGATTTGCTATGAAAATAATGACTAAGAGCTGAAAAATGGAACATATTTCAGAAGAGCGTTTTTGGAAGTTCTTTATGTTTTCATTGTGTAGCTGAAAAGGGACAGTTGGTACCTAAAATGGAAATATAATACTGAACTACAGAATTAAGGAAAACAATTTGAAGAACTGTTTTATGCAGAAATATTTGATAAGCTCCTTTAAAAACAAGATATCTCACATGGTTTTTAGAACTATCTGTGGGTTTAGTAAATTATCTGTGACAAAAAAGGCTGATAATTTTGGCGTTGGAGTGAGCAACTGTGTAATATTTCCTTGATAAATTACAAAATTGCAGTAGTCATTCAGCTTTGCATATAAGCAAAAATAGTTTTGCTTTTGCTAAAGTGAATGAAAAATGAGAGCAGATCTTGCAGATCATTTCCACTGAGTGGTTAGAGGTCACCTTCAGAGTTATTTTTTGAACAGTCTTAGGTCATAATGAAATAAACCAATCTTTGTTTGTCATGATTCCCTTCAATTCCTCTTTTGTTTTTTTAAGGAGAAGCACCTGAGATCACCTAGAAGCCTTTATTGGCTGTGATAAAGGCCATATGTTAAGCTGCACAAATCCTTTCCAGCTTTTAGCATTTGGTTCCTTGGCATATCCCCAAGGAAACAGGAGCAGCTTTGGACTTGCCTGCAAAACTGTCCTTGGATTTCTCTCTGAGGTAGCTGGATGCACTGTTTTCTTGTCTCTCTGGAAACAAGTTTATTTTCATTTACCTGATCCTCATGAAAATGAAAACATTTACAGTGGCATTCATTTTATAGACTTTAGAGCAGTTTCTTTATTGTCCCAAATAAAAGGACATTAATTTCTTTATTTGATATAATGAATGGAGGTCAGTGAGAGCAGCTACATTACTTCATATTAACATGTTCATTGTATAGACTTTTTCTCTTCCCGTGTTTATAGAACAAATTTAGTTTCTTCTAAGTCCATGGTTTTAAAAATTTCAGGCATAATTTTCCTTTTCAATGGGTGTTGAAGTAGTTACTTCAATTTACTACTAATTATTACAAGAAATATAACAAATTACAAATTACTACAAATTATTAAAGAAACTGATGAAAATTGAGAAAGAAGTTCAGCAAAACGATTTGGAGAGAAGGAAGAAATATATTCCTAATATATGAACAAACAAAAAAAATCCCTTCTATACATATATTTGCTTTTGTCAGTGTTTGGTTTCACATTTCATCTATTGGAATCAATATGCCACATTTTAATGAAATTTTTATAGGAAGATATGGCAATTATTCCATCAGAAAGATTGTCTCATCTTCTTCAGACAGTAGCAGTATGTACTACAGAATTTTTCTTTAAGCACAGATTTTTTCATCATATTAATTCTTACTGTATCATTCCTTTTAAAAAAAATTGCATGATCTACAGTAATCAATCTTCATTTTACAGACAGTCAAGGAGAAAGGAACGAGAGCAAGTTACTATCATGTAAGTCCTTACAGAATAATTAAAATTAGAAAAAATAGTCCTTACAATGAAGAATTGATCTTCACCCTCCCCTAAAGTTCACAAAATTGTGAAAGATATTTTACTCCTATCATGCTTCTAAAAAAATATAAATATTTACGAATTCAGGAATGATATTTGTTCCTTTGCTTATGGGTTCTTTCAGGCCTGAAGGAAAAGTGAAAACACTGTAATATAAAAAGACATATGATTCCTTAGGCATTTTGAAAGATCAGCAATTAGAAAATGGAAGGAATATTTTCAGTAAATATCATTCCTTTAGGTTGCACAGAGCTGTCAGCTTTGTGTGCTCTCCTAGCAAGGAAAGCCAGCACCAGCTGCCAGCTGGTACCAGTTTTCAAGGAGAGCACCTGCAGCAAACACATCCTGTGCAGGGAAATGCAGTGTGCTCTCTCTCTGTGCTGCACTGGTCAGTGACACAAGGGCACACAGCACAACCAAGACAAAACAAGATCCTGCTCAGCTCTCTGACCAGAAAAAGGTTAACCTGGAGCAAAACCTGCAGCTGCACTTTGTATTCATCTGTCCGTATTTTCCTTCTGTACAGACTCTCCCTCTAAAGATTTGATTTCCTGAGAAATCAAATAAACAGTATCTTCAGTATGAAAAATGTAAAACACTTACTGGGCTTTTAATAAAATATTCAAAGTAAATTTATTCATTCCTGAGCAAATGAAGACAGTCAGTGCACGCAGAGTAACTGCATGGGAAGTGTGGTTGTTGCTGCTACTGAGTTTTGAGATTTTCCTACATGGAATTATTTTGAACTGAATTTTAGACACCCTCACAGACAATCTAATGACTTTAATTCACATGTCATATATTGGATATTTAGTGTAAAAATACTTCTAAACATATCATCCCAAGTTCAGCAATCAAATTTAGAATATTAAAACTCTCTTAGATAAGTGAAGAACATGATCTCAACAGCTCTCATTTCTATTTTAGGCATCAGGACTTCAGGTTTTTTTAAAGTTTTTACAAAGGAAGACTACTAAGTGTTCCAGCCTGGAATCACCACATATTTATGGAAGAACCGTGTAATTAGTGTGTATATGAAAATTTTATGTGGATGCTGTATTCTTTTTCCATGTTACTCTAGCAGTATTTATCTGAGGCAAAGCCTTTGATAAGTGGTAGTTTGCTCCTTTGTTTACAAAGAACCATCAAATGTTCCTCATGGCTGATGCAGCAGGGAAACTATTTGCATATTGAATGGTAAAGTCACTTTAAAATGCCAAGCTTTTGCATAAAATGTCACTTTGAATTAGCTGAGACTAAGATAAAAATATAAAATTTTACTCCAGATTGAAGAATTAGGATAATGCCATAACATGCATATGTACTGAGAAGCAAGAAATGGGAAAAATGTTTCAAGTCCACAATGTAAACTTTTATTTTTAATCTGTGCATCCAGTGGATTTGGTAGGATGTATTTCTGTTCTAGTATTTTGTGATTGCTACTATAATTTATGTTTAAAAGTGAAAAGTTATTTTGAACTGAAAAATGAAATTTAAAGTAACAAAACTATTTTTAAGCTATGTATCCTGTAAAAAGAAGGTATGGGAGTTGATATTTTTGCAAGAAAATTGCAGTAATAACTAAATTCTTCAAAGTAGTTTTGGTGATTTCCTTAAGCAAGCTTGTTAAGTTGTATCTCAGAATACAAGAAAAGTGGTATTGTGTAATTATCTGTCAAGTAATGGTCTAGAAACTACATTTCTAAAGAGGGAAGAATTGTAAGGATAATTAGTTCATTAAAATTTAACCACTATAAATTTGTCCTGAGCATACATTTGTGAGTCTACATTGGGATGAAGAAAAAGATTCAACTGTCAGTGGAGAGTTTTTTTCCCCAAAGCATTGGGAGAGGATATTTACAAGGTACACACACAAAAAAAAAAACAACTCTGAACACCTTCTCTGCTAACTGAATGAATTCATCCCGTTTAATCTTATATTTCCATACATAACTCCAGACTTGGACCAACACATTCTGAATTTAATTTTCAGTCAAGAAAAAAGCATTTTGGACCACATCCATTGTAAGATGAAGTTGCTCACTCCCTAGAGGTTTCAGGTTCTCTTTACTAAATATAAAAGGTGACCAGAGAAGTAGCATACACATAGATGTCTCAGGTGTCTATATGGAGTATACAGAGCAACAATCTGTATTTATTATTTAAATTTTTTTGTGTAAATCCTAAACAGTTAATCCTTAAGGACCAAAAATGTTCACAGATAGGTGAGTAGAGCCTTCACAGAGAGATCATGTGGTATGTCTTGTTTCCCTGATGTGTTTCTGGTTTGATATTATCCTGTTTTCATGACATCCAACTTCCATTTGATCACTGGCATAGGAATCATACACCTGCTAGTTAAGCCAATAGGAAAAGCTCTTCATACATATTTTTTTACAACAAAACAGAAATTATGTCCATTAAATAGTACATTTTGGGTAAAGAATTTCTACAATAATTTTTCTTGCCTGTTATAAAAAGATCATTTCAGCATAAAAGGAAATGCTAATGACACAGATGATTTGGAGAATAATGGCATACATTACAATGCTTAAAATGTAGAGAGTATTAATGAAAGTCATTCTAATTAGGAAACACTGGTATTCAATCAGAGATGTTGATAAGCACTCTAAGTGCCATCAAGGCTCCCACTAGAGTCTACTTTTGCTAAGCCCTGGCATTAGTTAAACATATTTCAGTGGCATGGGAAGATGTACTGCTTTTATATTCATTACATTAAAAAGAAAAAAAAAGGCATTTAGAAAATTCTTCAGTAAATTTAAAACACTTCAAGAATATAAAATTGGGATTGGTTAATCAGACTTTACAAAAGAAGAAAATTTAGTACTGTTAAAAACAGCACTATACTCTGCCAGCATTTATTCTTTGGTGCGTTGAGTTTCAAGAGGTGTTTTTTACTGTTTGAATGAAATTGGTCAACAACTCATATGAGTGGAGAACTGAAAATTCTTAATATAGAATTCATAATGCAATTAAGGTTGAAGCAATGAGAAGGGCAGTTCTTCCAGCTTTGTCTGCTACACTGCACAATTCACAGTGTAATTCACCTTCTGTAAGAGAAAAAAACAACAAAAAGCTAGAAGTAGAGCTGTAGGTAGTCTCTAGCTCTGATTCTTACAAAAGATTAGTGGTGGAAACATTTAAGCAGTGCTGTAAATAAAAAAAAAATGTAAATACTCAAAGATTGTCAAATATAACCAAGGTAACATTTAGCTTCTCTGGGAAAAAGCATGCCTCTCAATGAGTAGCACTGATGAGCCCATGCCTGGTTTGACACTGACACAAAATATAGAATAGATAGCATCATCAAATGGATAAATTTATGTCCTAGAGGGTTTGCTGACATCCACAAAATAAAATAGCATACTCAGGCAGATACTGAACCTTATGTACACATGTTTTGTTCTTCTCTCCAGCTTCTTCAAAATCTGCACAAAAAAGACATGGAGAAAAAACCAAATCAACCAACTAATCAAAAGAAGTCAAAATAAAAATCCACCTGAAATTTATCCAACACCCCAAACAGTCCTTAAATAAAACTCTATTGTGAGAGCCCAGGTTTGAAGGCTGGTAAGACCAATGAGGTCAAGCCTTTTATAAATTCCAGGGAAGGAAAGGTATTCTGCCAGTACTTTTTTTTTTTTTTGTCTTTGTTAGGCTATTTACTTGATTTAATTCCTTTCAAGTGTAATTCAGAACCTGCTTTGGTGTTCTGAGTGCACATAATTAGTTTTGTTGCACGATCATTTCTCTAGATGTGATCACTTTGTTTTAACTCTAATGAAACTTTCATTGAACTTGATATGCTTGAAATCATGCAAACAGTTTATCATTAGCATTTTGCAGTCTTATATTAATGAAATTCAGATTTTCACACCTTCATTGCATGGCTGAAGTGCTACATCTTTGATAAGAATGTGGAAAAACCTTTCATAATCAAAGCAGGTTATAGAATGGTAATTGAATGAAAAGGTGAGAACCTCAACACCCCCCCCCACCACTCCCCCCAATCAAAACCAACCACAACACAGCAAACAAAATCAGTTTGCTGTCCATACTCAGCACAGATTGCTTCCTTTGCATGATATTGATTTAAGCTAATGTGTGATTTTAAATTTGCTCCTTAGTTCTCCTAAGGCTTCAATCACAGATGAACATCATCTTCCACATGCAAGTGTACAACAAATTGCAACTTCTAGGACTTTGAAAAAAGAATCATTAGTAATTGCCTCTTTTAACAGCAGTTTTGGAAATTGCAAAAGCTTTGCATTATCCATTGCTCAAGCTGGCATACTTTATAAAACCACATGGAGAGAAGAAAATGAGAAAGGGGGGTTAGTGAAAGAAATCACAGACCAGTGCTCCCTAAAACTGAGTATCAAGGTTCTGGAATAAATGGACTACCAGAAAGGTGTCTGGAAAAAGCTGGTTTTATTGACTTATAGGTTAAATATGGTTGTAAATTATCTGTGTATTCAGCAGAAAAATAATGGTTTGAGTTACTTCAAAATAATATTTTGGATGGATTACAAAGACAGAGACAATTATTAAAATATAAAAAATAAAAAAGTATTCGTAGATAATAGTCACCTATTTATACTTGCAAACTCTTTCAGTGTATATAATTTGTATCCAAAAGAAATATACTAGCTGAAAAATCCTGACCATAGTGTACTATTATTACAGTCCCATTACTGTTAAATAAACTTGATTTAAAGCTGGGTTTATAAACTCATGGAAGTACAGATTCTTTAAGCTTATAAGAGGAAAGTTCCACTAAATATGCTTTTGCATTTTCTCTAGTCTAGTGTTGATTCTCTGCTCCCATGAAAGATTGATCCAGCATTGTGTTTCAGATAGAAAAATGGTGTTGTTGTATCCAGTAATGTGCCACACAAGGAAATCTGATTGTTTACAAACACATTTTCAAGCCACTGTGATACAGAGTACAATTTGCTGTCATTTACTAAAAGCCGTAGGCCAGTCTGTTGTTTCTGACAAGAAATTTATGATGAGAGATTTTGCCAAGAAACTACCTAGGAATGAACATAAGAGTGAATTAGTATGCAGTGTAATAACAAAGGAGGAATAATATAAGGCTTCTTGTCACTCAGAAGCAGAATCTACCACCCAATAGAAGAGATTCACTGAGGTGCTGGACACAAAATACCAAGCATAAGATTTGTTCTTGTCAGCTCAGCTATCATAACTGACAAAAATACCTTATGTAAAATGCTCTGCAAATGAAAGACACAAAATGTAACAGAAAAAGGAACAAAAAAAATAAAAGGAAAAAGGCAACCATTTCCATGTGGGTGAATTTCACTTTTCAAATAGGTGAAAGGAGTCATGGTGTCTGAGTAATTTTCAGAATACTTTATAATAAAAGATATAAAATATGTTCTGGACAACTAAGAACTACTGGCTCCTGTCTTCACAGTGTAAGGACTCTGTAGAGACTCCCAGAATGATTTTTTAAGTAAATATTCTGAGAGAGTTTGCAAAAATAGTCTCTGCTGTTTTTTGCACCAGATGGTTTTGGATACATAGGATAAAGGACCTATGTCAGCAGGGTAGAGGTCTGATCTTAATTGACACCCATTTCAGATTAAATATTCCTGCTTTCTATAATTATCTGATATCTATTACCTACTATCTGTCTGTAATTATTATTATTTTCTGCTTGCTATCTTGTTTGATTTACTAGCTTGCTATTACAAAGTACACAAATAAAACAATCCAGAATTCAGCCTTGGGGTTTTTCAATAGAAATTTTTAAGACATTCTGGAGAAATCTAAGAAACAACCACATATAAACTGTTGGAGCTGCATTTACTTTCATATGGCAGTAACATGATATAAGAAGTTCATGACTCTATAGGTATATTTTAATTTAATCCTGACATTTAATTGGCCTATTCAGACAGAGGAACACATAGAACTTGCATGTAGTATTTGTTAATAGCAATGAGTTGAATTTTGCCTTCATTTCACAGACTGGAGGCACCTTTTGCTTTGCTCAGACTGAGTTTCTGTGGGAAAGTCACATTTCCTGACAGGTGTTTTGAGAGTAGATGTTACAGGGACAAGAGAGGCAGGATTGATGTCTCACCACAGCTGGCCAAGAAAATATGGGACACAACACTTAAAGTACTGTTTTACATATCAGACTGAATTCCATGGGTGTGATCACTGTTTCCTGGGGGGAAGAGGAGGAGTATTAAAATGTTGCTAAAAAGAACCCAAATGGGAATCTTTTGACTGTATTTTGTTTTGAACACTTATTTGTAAAAAAAAAATTAACATTTTTGGTAGGCTTTGGTTCATTACCAGTAAGCTGCATTATTTTGCCTCTTTCTTTTTTAGCATATCATTCAGAATTGATATTGCAAGGAGGGTTGCATATATGACATTATTGAAGGAAAGATGCATTTAATTAGGAAGTTATATTGAATTAAAGAACAAAGTTCAGTTTTCATTTGTCTGCTTTTTCAGGGCTTAGATGTGTTACAGAATTTTTCTTTTTTATGTTTATTCTCATAGTGTAAATTGATAATTAGCCAAAAGGTTATTTGACAAGTATCTTCTGCTTATGCAAAAATTACATCCTGGGTTGCAAAAAAGCATGCTGAATTCCTGTCTGTTGCCTTTTTGAACAGCACAAATGACACTTCTAAACCAGTGTTTATCATGGAAAAGAGAAGAAAATATTCACCTTTTTTCCTTACAAGGAAGTACTCATGACGCTTGTAATATAGAACACAGAACTGCAGAATAACTTCAATAACACCATTCATTTACTGATCTTTGGGCCTTGCCTCCTTTCTGGAAGTATGTTCATACACACCAGCAGGTGAATCTTTCTTTTTAAAGAAAAACCCCAAACAAACTGGACTCACTGATTGCACTTGAATATAAAGAAGTTAAAATTATTTTATGACTATTAGAAACTTGATATACCTAAACCTATTAGCTTTGACAATTTTCACATGAATGTTAGGATTAATGTTAGCAAGATTCCTGGATTTCTGAGGCACAGTATATATTTTTAAATTGTTAAGCTCCTGATGTGACCCCGCTGAGGAGTTCATCTGACAGTGAATCATGATAATAAATCCAGTTACATTTGCTGGAGTGTTTTCTCCTCATTGTTTTAGTCCCTTCTTTTTACTGCCTGATTTCTCCTGTCAGGTTATGCTAGCATAGCGTGTCTTAAATTTATTTTTCATCTGCAAAGGCTGCCATTTTAACCTAACCAACACCCCTTAATGATGTATGATGGTCCTTATCTGTTTGCCCTTCACTGTACCCTGAGCCAGCTCTTAGCCCTCAGGTGGACAAATCATGGGGATTCCTTTAATATAGGATGACTTGTGGATCTGAAAAATGCAGTCCCGTATCTCCCTCTGGTCTTGGAGAGAAGTCTCCTTTTTTACTTGGTTTTCCTACTTGTTAGAGACATGAGAAAGGAAAAATGGAAATCTCAGGCAGATCACAAGTCAGAGCAAGTTTTCATAACTCTGGCAAACTCCTGTTTGTTCTGTCTTACTGTTTATGGTCATAAAAAACTCCCTTTCAAAGACCATCTGCACTATGTTACAGCTTCCTTTCAGGTAGTGGTAGAGAGTGATGATGTCTCTCCTGAGCCTCCTCTTCTCCAGGATAAGCAACCTCAGTGCAACCTCCCTCAGCTGCTCTTCACAAGATTTGTGCTCCAGCCCCTCTGACAGCTCTGTTGCCTTTCTCTGGACTCACTCCAGCACCTCCATGTCCTTGTTGTAGTGAAAGGCCAGAACTGGACACAGCTCTCGGGGTGTGACCTCACCCGGGGTGAGGACAGGGGGGACAATCACTGCTCTGGTGCTAGTTCTAGTTCTGATACAAGCAAGGGTGCAATTGTCCTCCTGGGCTCTCTGCTGGCTCACACAAATGTCTATATAAAATGATTAAAAAGCAGACCAAGAAATATTTTAAATACAGTTTGCTAAATACATAAAAAGAAAGTATTACTTTGACAGGAAGACTAACAAAAATTTTGTTAGGTCAACAGATGAAAAAGTTGGAATATGAATGTTCAAAAGAGCTGAGAAAGATAAAATAAGAATAGGAGAAATAAAAGCATTATTTGCATTGGTGTGCACTGCATAGGAGCTATGGGAAGTTTGTCCTGGAAATTTTCTTTTAATGAGGAAAAGTAAAGAAATTGTTGCAGACTAACATATCATTAGAGAATATTTTAGACCAAAATGGTAAGATGAACTGTAAGAAATTGTCAAGTATGCATCCACTGCCCAGAAGACTAAAAAAAACATCAAATTACTAATGTCATAACTTATCAGTTAACCAAACTACTCTTCTATGATATCTACAGTGTTCAATATATTTATAAATAATGTGGGTAGAGTATCATTAGCAGAGCTGTGAATAACAATGGCACAGAAGCATCCAGATGTCTAAAGATAAAGACTGACCATAAAGAGATGGTGCAAAGATTTAATTTTAACTGAGCTCACAGTATTGTAAGAGTGGGAAATAAAGTTGTAGTTGAAACGTGAATAGTGCCCATGGGGGTGGGGGGGGAAATCAAGTAAGACACAAAGCAATCTTAAATATGTCACTTTGTGATGTAATCTAAATAGAACTACTCCAGTTCAGAAAGGTTGTCTTTGACTAATTTCTGATTGTTTAATGAAAAACTGAACAATGTTATGTGGAAAACCTAGAGATAAGATCAGGAATTATTAACAATAAAATGGGCTATAAAGCAGAAAACATGACATATAAATCCCTAGACTATATGCATCTTACATGCTTTGTACAGTTCTGTTTCTTCCCACTGAAATATTTGGCAGAAATAGAAAAAGGCATGGGAAAAGTAATAAAAGCCTTATCACTGCTGTGGATTAACTTATATATTGGAGAAATTAATTAACATTCTTTACTTTGAAAAAAAGATGACTCATAGAATCAAGTGGTAATGGCACAAAAATCACAGTTAATAAAGAGAAGTGAATACCCAGTGATTATTCACAATTTCTTACAATGATTAAGAATTCATCAAAGAAAACTATTTGGTGCAGATTAATATAAAAGTAGGTATGTATGGAACTCCGCCTTGGGATGTTGATGAAAGCCAAAAGCAAAAATGGAATCAGAAAGGAATTACTCATAATAGTAGAGCAGAATTCCACTAAAGGCTAAACACAGAGATGAATGTAACACTTTGTCTCTGAATCATGGGTGGCTAGAAGCTAAGAAGTTGTTGCTGCAAGCTTATCTGGTAAGCTTTTTTTGCAAATGTTTGATATTGGTCACTATCAGGGCCAGAGTATTTGACTGAGTGAATCTACCATTGCCATGCTTCTTATCTCTTTGTTTGTTACTTGAAGGAGCATGGTAATCTTAGTAGTACTCAATTTAATAACCATGCTTTGAAAATCTTAAGGCAATATTGCATGATCTGAATTTAAAGAATCTTTAGTGCTAACAAAGGATGATTCCTCCAGAATGAAGTTAATTACTTCTACTTTCAGTTGTCTGGAGTTTCTTTATTCAGGAATTGTCTATTGTTTTGAATTACACTCTGACAAGCTGTCTTGGCTGCTGTTGAGTTGAAAGAAAAGATTACTCTCCTCAACACACTGACAGCTGTTCAACCATGCCTTGCTGACAGAGGTTATTATTCTTGTAGGTATGCCAAAATGAAGAGGTTTTTTTTTCCATCAGAATTATCTGTGTCAAGAAACCCTAACATCTCAATGTTTAAATCAGCTCAAAACACTTTGGCACAACCAAAAGAGTCAGCATACACATATTTATGTTGGAGGTCAGGAAGATCAAGAATATGGGAAATACACAGCCAGCATAATTTCTGTCTCTTTTCAAGCTGCAAGAAAACATCCTTATTCTGGACCATTTTCAGGAAAGGAGGGATGGAGGAAAGAAGGAAGGGAGAAAACATTGTGACACAAAATAGGTACAGCTAAATTGCTGGGTGAATTTATTCCATGAGACCTCCATTAAATGGATGTTGTGGGAAAAAATTTAAATGCAATCTGTAATATAGGTACACACAGTTTTCAATAGCCCCTTCTAAACCATTATAGTTAAGTGTCATGGTTTAGGAATGGTATTCCCCAACTCAGTGCCCCCACCAAGGCTCTCCCAAAACACACACAGCTGTGTCTCACCTCCCCTTCCCCAGTGACAGGATGGACCTGAGAACTGGAGACACACAAGGTGAATATCATGGGCTGAGAAGAAAAATGTACTGGAAGGAGCAGTGAGATAAGAAAAGGAACAGTATCAGCAACAATATTAATAAGAGAAGCATACAAAATGAGAATGCTTCCCATGCAGAAACGCTCACCCCAGAGCCTGTGACAATAAACAAATACCAGATGGCTCTCCCCACCATGTTTTCAAGACCAAAAGGGACCCCTTCCCTATGGAAGAGAGTCCCTTTCCCCTCCTCCAGTGATGACATGAGGTGGTACAGAACAACATCAGGGTCCCAGCCATGTCTCCCTCCTGGCTACTGCAAAAATTAACCCTGTCCTGGCCAGAACAACGACATTATGTCAGTACAGTATCAGTGCAGATCAGACCTTATTAAAAGAATATTATGAAACCATGATTATTAAAAAAAAAAAAATCAGGGCATGACTAAGGAATAAAATGAATGGAGAAGAGATGATTACACATGGGGCTGTTTTTTAAACCCACTTAAGCAAAATAGGGAGGGTAAAATGAAAGGAAAATATATGTAATGACTTAAGCAATGCTTTTCATCACAATGAAGAGGAATCTGTGTTACTCACTGCCATAGAATAAAATTATTTTTGAAAACTAAATAAATTAATAAAATTTAATTAATATAATAAAATATTAATATTTTTACTAATGAAAGATAACTAATTTTGTAAGGGGGGGTCAATTTTTTTTTAAATTTTAATACAAAGAACAGTCAATTAGACAGTCCTCTTTAGGAAAATTGATTATTCAACATATGAGGATCTGTGAACATGTAATATAAGTTTTATTCATTATCCTTATGTTTATGTCTTCCTACTCTCTTTTACTGTATTCTTATCTAAAATTCCTTTCCTTATGGGTAAAAGGAAGATTTCCAGAGAAAGAGGGACTAATCAAAGCTCCATGAAATTGCCTGGGGGAGACAGACAGAAAAAGGGGGAAGGGAGATCTAAGATTGTGTCCTTGTAGATGGAAATACCACATGGAGGTAAAGACCATACACATATAATTCTAAAATACAGGTGACAGTAATGATCATTACTAGTTCACCTGATGTGAGTAGGTTGAATAAGTTAATTATCCACACGTGATGCACAAGGTCAAGTATTTCTGGCAGGCCTCTTAGTGATCTGTTCAAAGTGTTGATGAGAGGAGCAGTGAGGTTCTCTTTACTGTGAGCAAATCAAAACCATTTGAATTAGGCATTTAGCAATATTTGATGGGAACATCTCAGAATGAAGGACATAGCCATACTAAAATAATTTTAACTACCTGGTTAATGTCTGTAGGAAATATAGTCTGACAGCAGTCAAAGGGGCCCAAGGTCTCTTTGTAGGTCTTTTGTAAGGAACTGTCTGAATGTAATATCTTAAATAAGGAACATGATGATTTTTATCTTTGAAAATAGTTATCTCAGTGCAATAAATACTAATAAAAATCTTTCTATAAAGCAATTTTAAAACAAGAAATATAAGTTTTAATTTTATGCTCTGTTTAGCAAGCAGCTACAGCGGTAGACTTATAAACAATATAATCACATTTGCCACTGTATTCTGCATGAGATATAAATTAAAAGTAGACTGATTAATGATTCTTGTAGAAGGTTTTTCCATCTCTAATATATTAGAAAAGTGGGGAAAATGGAATTATTTTACTATTATTTCTTCAATATATTTCATAAACATAAGACACATAATCCAACTAGATCCTCAAGTATATAAAATTTTGCAGCTAAAGATTAACATTTTAAAAGTATTTACAAACCAGTATTCAGCCAATCTATATCATAAACCATATCAGGAAATCATACATATGACCAAGAGTAATGTCTTTAAAGTTTCTGGGCAAAAAGGACCATCAGGAAATAACTCCAATAAAATTTCTTATCCTTATACCAAATATTCACTTGTTAGATAATAGATGGAATGAGAATGCTCTCAATAATTAACTTTGAAGTCATAGAGGAAATGAAGAAAATTCCAGTTTTATGCCTGTCTTATTGAGCCAACAGCAATTTTATGAAGCCAAATTATCAGCCCAACATTTCGGAGAATATCTGCTAGTATGTTCTTGATAGTTTAGTGTAGTCTGTCAGCATATTTGTCCATAGAATAGTTACACATTCTTAACAAAATTTTGGCCAATAACTGCAATATATTGCCTTGCCCTGGTAAAAAGAACAAAGCTTAATGAATATAGTATTGATAGAGGAGCTGTAATTCAAACTGAAGCTTAGTAGGGAAAAAGTAGCAATGGTGATGCAACATAAAGCTAAATCAAGGCAAAGTATTCAATGGCATCATTGGAACTAATTTCAAATACATAAAATTAATATAAAGATTACAACAATTTTAGCTATTAATTCCCAGGAATAGATCTAAAAATGAGTGAAATTCCAGCTATAGGACTGGAGATACAGATTCAGATGAATGTGGTAAATTCAAAAATAGGAAGACAACCAATGAAGCACTGGTAGACTGCAGCTATTGTGGTAGATAAAGTACATTAGCAGCATGCAAAAACAATTTTAGTTAGTTCTAAGGACACTTAATTTTATCAGTCCCACTTCTTTGAAGTGATTGAGCCAAAATCTCTTTTATTTGAACAAGCATAATTTTAACCATACCTGGGGACATAATTTAGTTTAACATTTCATAAAGGGTAACAAGTGTGTTTAGATTTTTAAACTAATTTCTTTCTTATATATGTACATGGTGAGTATAAGTGTCTACTCAACAAATCTACATTACAGAGTTAAAGTGAAGAGAAAGAAACTGCAGATTTTTAGTTCAGGAATGCTGAACATCTCAGGCAGTATTCCACTTTATTGTAATAAGTAGACTCTGCACGTAGTTCTGTGCCAAAGTATGGAGTAGAGAAATAGCTATCAACAGCACATTTCCAAAGGGCTTTCATTTTTAAAACAAGCCAAAAAGTATCAAAAACTTTCCTAGATACTTTTCCATCTTTTTCTTTCTAAATTTTTTGCCTTTTGCTGTCTATTTCTCTTAATTTTCCCTTTGATGCCTTTTCCATTGGATAATAGAGTAGATTATCTAGGTTTTTCATCTTTGAGAATGTCATTATTTATAGAGTACAAAAAGTAATTCTAGGGGGTTTAAATTCTGTAAATTTAATAGCATGAAAAGACAAAAAAACATTATATCCAGATTCATGCAAGGTTTTTTATTAAATACACTTCTTAAAAATAAACATAAAAATCTGCTTTTAAATTTTTTTCATTTAAGAACTACATTTGAAAATTTGAAAACATTCCACTGAGCCAATATACCCAATAGTTAATTAGAAAAATTTAATTTATTGTCTTCCATGAAAGAACACTTTCTTTTAGCCATCTATGGGATTTCTCTTCACTGCAGACTGCCGTATTGCACTGAGGTAAGGATGTGACATAGATTAGAATTTAAGTAGAAACTCTCTCGTGAAATATTTAAAACAGGAGAGGATGTAGAGTACTGCTAGGAGTGGAAGGTTTAGTGGGAAAATAATTTCATTTGGAAGAAATATTTTCTGGATGACCTAACATGGCTCATCCCTTCTAAGATTCTGCAAAATGGCAACATAAAGTTGTCTCTGGTGTGTAGAGTTTTTTAATGCTCACCTTAATGGTCTACAGATCTGGAGTCAGAGTACAATTCTGAAACATTTCACCCACCATGATAAGTACTTTAATAATAAACCCTGGAGGAATCTAGTGTTACCCATGTTGAAACACATGCAGAGGTCTTTTCTTTGAACAGCTGTATCTTTGAGGTGGTGCCAGGACAGCTGGAGAGACAGGTCACCCTCACAAAGTGAAGGTACATAAAATCTCTCTAGATTGTAAAGTTTGAAAAACTACAGTTCTGATATGCTCACTTCTCAGGAACTTACTGCAGCCCACAGGAAATGCTACAGCTTCCCTTCCTTGGAATGGGAGCCATCCACTTAAAATAAAAGAGCAGGGAAGAAGAAAGGTGAAGCCAAAGCTTTGGCACACGTCACTCTGCCTCAGGCACATCTGTTCTCAAACTCACAAATTTCCCATCCCCGGACTCACAAGTGCATTAAGCATGTGCAGGAGAGTCTTTAGGGAGGTAATACTGTCATTCCCCACCATCACCTCCAGCTGACTTGGAGTACATATTTTGCCCCATGAGTGCTAAAGTAAAAGCTAGACTCTCCCACTGCTTCCAGTAAATGAACTCAAATATTTGCAAAGATAGAGAGACAGCATCTTATGCCAGTAACATATGCAGATTAATATATTTCTGCAGTACAAAAATTGCATAACACTGTGTTTTCTCATTGCTCCTTCCCAAATGATAAATTTACAGCAATCAGAATAAAGAGCAGTTTATAATTTTTTTCTTCTTAATTTTCTTCTTAAATTGTTTCTTCTAGTTTCCTATATTCAAAAGTTATGCCATGCAAAAGAAATTCAGAAAATAAAATATCAGATACAAAATACCTGTTTAAATACACTGAAGTCTAGTTACTATTACTATTTTTTATAGTTTACTATTACTATTTTTATAGTTTACTATTTACTACATTTGCCAAAGAAAATAGAGTAGTAAAATATTCCCTTGGGACTCGTATTTGACACCTCAACCCCTCAGACTTCTGGGCTAGACTTCCTGAAAGCACACAGGGCTTTCATGTGACATATTCTAATTTTTAAGTCACAAGTTTAAATAATTTTGCCTGTTATCAAATATGACATAGCCCCCCCCCCCCCAATAATCTAATTTTTATGTATTCCTAGGTGCATATAAAACAGTATGACATATATGACCTATTATGACCTATTAAGATTACAGTTCCTCTGGCACTAATTAGTAAATGCACCTTGAATTTTAAATAAATAGACATTGGAGTATTTGCCAAAGAAGAACAAGAAGATAAAATGTGCATGTGTCATTCCCTAAAGCCAAAAGAAAAGTTCAGCCTAATTTTAAGCTGCTTTAATGGACATGAATGTCAAAAGGAATAACAAAATACCTGTACTGGAGTGTGGGTTTTCTTATCTCTTTATATATAAAAATACCAAAGACACACATAATTATTTGAATAATTCTATTGTTCTAAAAGGATTTTTTAAACTCTGCAGCTAATTATGTTCCATTGTGTACTTAAAATATAAGACAAATTATTTGCTGTCTGTACCAGTTTGAAAGTTTAGAAGAAAAAAAAATCTCAAACATAAAATAGTTATGCATGACTACAACATCAAGTCTCCAGGGCCTATTGAAAGAGAATAGAATAGGTGAGGATTGTCTTGGTTAAATTCTGTTGTCATTTTTTTCCTAGTATTGTACTAGAAAAAAGAAATCCAAACACAAAGCCAACAGGCAAGCCAGTTACAAAAATCTGTTTAAGGACCAAGAATTAAGTAAGGCTCTTTACACGCTTAGAAGTAAAATTGAGATCCAGAACAATCTCTTAGACACTGCTGCCTGTAAAGGTGTCTGAGGCACCCATGAACTCCCCTTTTTAGCTCAGCCTTCTCTTTGCACCCACAATGCTTCTCAGTGTCACACCTGATCAGACCTGCTTAAACCCCAACCCCATGGCTTTCCAAACTAGGCAGAAAAATATTTGCATCTTTACATTGTAATCAGCTGTGAAAAATAGAAGCCACCTAAGCAAGATTGCTGTAGGCCAGCCCCCAGTGTTTCCTTTATTTTACAGATGAAGACAATTGGAATTTCCATCACTTAGTCCATGACCTCTTCATATGGCACTTTTTAAGTAGATGAGATACCCTAAAAAGGTCTTTTCCTCTCTATTGCCATCATAGGCACTCTAGCATGATTAGTATAGAACCAGCTGTCTAAATCTGTTCTGGTGATAAAAACAGCTTAAACTGTCAATGCGAACAGGCAGCAGATAATTTGGTGTAGTGTGTGTGTGTACAGGTGAATGTGTGTGTGTGTACAGGTGAATGTCTGGAATTGAGCTTTTGCATTTTCAAGCAGAAACTTGCTAGCTGCAACCAGTGTGGACTGGTCACAAATTCAGATAATACTTGAACTGAGGAAAAGCGACACATTCTGAATCCTACAATTAATAGCGACATGAGAGAGAAACACCAATTAGGAAGCTACACATGTACACATACACTAATTAAGTTGGAAAGCTCAGGATTTGGGCTTCTTCAAATAAAGTGTTAAAAATAAGACCTCTTGAGAATGGGTCTCAGAAAGAAAAAGACAGTCTGAAAAGGTGATGAGTGGCCTGATTGAGGGATACAGAGGCATACTGCTGTTACATAAATACAATCCCATTTCTTCTCAAAGTATTTGTGCACATTGACAATCACACAGAAACACACAAAAGCCTTCTTGCTTCTTAACCCAGGCAACAGTGACAGGACAAAACAAAATGGTCTCAGGCTGCACCAAGAAGGTTCAGATGGGACAAAAGAAATAATTTCTTCATGGATAGGGTTGTTAAACATTGGAATAGACTTCAAAGGAGGTGGTGGAGTCACCATCCCTGGAGGTATTCAATAAATGACTGTACATGACACTTAGTGCTATGGTCTATTTGATGCTGGGGTGACCAGTCAAAGGTTGGATTCAATGATTCTGTGTGATTGGAGCAAAGATACTGGAACTGGGCTGTGATCCTGCAGGTCAGAGATGAGTGGAGCTAAATGTTGGGGGATTGCCAGGGACTTGGGCTGGCTGTGCAAGCTGCTGTCCAGACCTGACTGTCTGCCTGCCCTCCCTGGGCAGCAGGGATCTCTCTGTGGGGAAGGGAAGCTGACAGCTGGTGAACATAGCACTTCTTAGAGCAAGTGTGCGAGATAATTAAACAGGGTAAAAGCCTGAAGGTTCTTTAATAAATCCCAGAATCCAGAACCACTGCAAGTTGTTGATTCCTCTGTCCCAGCCATAATAAAACCTTACATGTCTGAATTTGGGCAAGGTAAATTCCACCTAAATTGAAGTTATGGGAAGACATTGCCTATAATAAAAGAGGTATGAACCTCTCAAGGATGCTGAGCAATCACAGCTCAGCACTCTTTCCAGTCTGACAGCACTCCTTGTCAGCAAATACCAGCTACTGTGCAATGGAGTGGTGGGACACTTAGAATTTTTTCTCAAGCCCATTAAAGCTGTCATCACATAACAAAGAATACAATTTTTCTGGTGGCACAAAACAATCAAAGAAGCAAAACTTCATTTGTAGGTGTTCAGATTAAAGGCCCCTATTCCCAGCATTGATCCAAAGGTTTATTCAAAACCTACACAAAATGAGTAAGTAGCATTGTAGGAAGAGACAAACCTCACAGATAAGACATTACCTGGAAGGTTAACTGTAGTTCATTTTTTTCATCACTTTCCAAAGAAATTTGGTATGGAAGATGAACAAGATACCTCAAATGACTGAAATAGAATTCAAGTACTTAATTTCAACAGAATTTAAGTGCTTAATTTCTCGGTTATGACATTACTCCTTTTCTCTCTAACCTACTGCTTCATTCCAAACCAGCTAAAATCTGTCATCTTTACATTTTTAACATTAGCATTTCTTTCACATTGGAAGTCCTATTTATAAGGCATCAAGATATGCTTCAGTTTGCACAGTTTTAAACAGGTCCATGCCTAAACCCTGTCAATGCCCAATGACTATTTAGAAATTAGTTGGTCCTTGTTCATGATGTTTAATGAGCTTCACCTTGAGGATAATCTCAGAGTATTTTCCATACATTACAATCCATATCAAGTGCAATGACAGTGATCTCTGGGATCTACTTAGGAACTTTTTGAGTAGAAGATATTGAAAGGGCCATGAGCATCCCCAGGGGCTCCTGGAGATTCAGCTGATAAGGGTCTGTGTCAGTTAAGAGCCAGTGCAGTTGAGGGTTATTTCTTCCCAGGAGAAGCCCCAGGGGCCATGGGGTGGACACTGGCTGGGAAGGTGCCTTCTATTGAGCATCCTTCCAAAGCTCCACATCCAGCTCCAGCTGGCTCACCCATGTTCCTCCTGCTCCTGCTGAGCCACAATCACCTGGAGGACAACATCCCAGCCTTGGGCCCATGGAGGTGCCCAATGCCCTGGGACAAGGCTGCATTTACTACAAAGACATTGTTGTGGCTGCGATATAAAACACAGAAATGAAAACGCAACATCCAGATTTGGCCTTATTGGTGGCTGCAAGTAATCTTAAAATTTCAGACAGAATTTAAAGCTTCTTTTTTCCTAGTCCTTTTACTTTTCATAGTTATATCTTATTTATTTCCCTTTTAACTCCAGAGGAGTAATTTTTCATATGCTCCTTTACTTCCTTACTATTCCATACTCACTTTTTTGTGAGTATGGCTTCCTAACTTATTATCCCATAACTTTATTCAAAAGTTTCTTGGATTCAGTAAAGAGTGTATTGTCCAAATCAGAAGAAATAGACTTTACTTAAAACTCTGGAACTACTAGTTCCTATTAACTAGGGAATTTACCTCAAATGATGGATGCTCTTGTTGGAATCCTTGTGTTACCTCCATAAATGCTTGGTTGAATGCTCTGTTCACTGAGCTGAGCTGAGTGGTGAACAAGAACACACAAAAGAAGTGTCCTTAATAACCAGTGGAGAAATCTTTGGGACACTTTTCCACAAATATCTTTCTCCTGAATATAAAGGAGATCTATGAAATTTAGCATCTTTTCTGTCTGTCTTGTTTTCTTTGGGACTGTTTCCTTTTGTACAAATAATTATTTATTCCCAAGGTAACACAGAGGAGTCACCTAGAATATTTAAATCCTTCCCTTGGTGGATTGCTTATACAGAGCAATATAGCTCCAAGAGAAGTCACTGGGGGATAACAAATACAATAAAATCCATATTAGAATCAGTAGAGTCGCTGGGTATAGAAGAATCTCACAGATCAGACACACCTGGAATTTGAACAGGATTAGTAAAAAACAATGACAAATCTTTGTGAAAACAGTGATGGGTTGACAGATGACAATCGTTACTGAGAAATGAGTTTTCTGGGTCATAACACACAGCTCCATGAAAATATCAGGTCAGAGAAAGAACAGTTAAGAAAACAAATGTAATTCTATGAATTACTATGAAAAAAATGGCAAACAAAATAGGAAAACTTCATTATGCCCTTTTTTGTCAAAATGTGTGGTATATGCATATCTGATTATTTTATATAATTCTTCCTAGCAAAAACATTATAGCAGAACTAAAAAAGGTCTGGATGTGTATGGGGAGAAGACCAAAATACAAAGGTCAGCAAGGAGTGTAAGTCTTGGCTATAGTTCACCAGGGACTGTCTGCACACCCAAAGAGCAGGAGCCCTGCAAATATGAAGCAAAGGATTAAGCAATGCAGAGATATTGTGGTTATGCTCCATCTAAAAAAAAATGCAGCTAATGGGAATTAAGTCAAATAATTATTTAGATGATAATCAAAAACTGAATTTTGCAAACTCCACCTAAACATGAACTGACATCAACTTTGAGGTTATCTTTTCCCCTACCTCAAAGATATGTGGGGAGAGATGTCAAAAAAGATTCCATCATAACCTGTGGGATTGGTCAACAACTTGAACTTGTGTTCTCCTTCCTTGGGATACATATTGGGTAAGAACCTTATCCTATGCACACTGAATGATCATCTCAAGCTAGCTTTCATTGGTGATAGGAGCTTGTCTGTATATCGCTTCCAGATTGTTTTTGCAATCTCTGAACAGCCCATCACAGTCTTCTACTATCAGTGTGTTTGTTAATAAAGAGTGTTATTCTGTACACTGCTTAATGTGAGTCCTTTAAAGGCACTAGCAGCAGCTGGCAGCAGATAACAGAGTTGACAAAACTGACAATATTCCAAATAAAAGTGCCGGTGCATGACCCTGAGTAAATTAGTTGAACCACACTTCAGTACAACGGGTGCTCAGTGGGGTCTGTGTAATAGGGTCCTGATAGGCTGGTTGAGCACAAGGGTCTCGTCTTTCTTGGCCGTGCTGATAGATTGATCCAATATAAAGAGTTCAAGGAAAGCTGCCTTTCACATGACAAGGTGTGTGATGAAAAATGTGTAAAAGTATCAAACAGTAGCAGGAATGATTGAATACATTATAACTTTCCAGTCCAGATAAGAGGCAAATGAAGGGGTTCTACAAAGATATATAAACTCATGTATGTCATAAAGTAAATGCATGGGAAATGCATATTTTAAGAATTAAATAACATCCAACAAGAGAAGATGGTAGTATATAAACAATTTCTTCATTCGGTGTATTTTCAATAGAGAATATTGTTGATGCTAAAAACCTACATGAGTTCATACATGGAGTGTGTGAATCCATAGAATCAAAGAAAAACAACTGTGGAGTATTAAAACCAGATTTCCATCTCCTTCAAAACAGGCTTAGCCATTTCCTGTCATTGAGCATGGCACATCACCAGAAACTGCAAGAGGCAGTGTTATACCCATTGAGTTTTCACGTTCTTTCCAATATCTCACACAAATATCTACCAATATCCATGTTGAAGATTTGGTATTTATTCAATTTTTGATGTTAGGAACTGAGTCTTAGAGAGAGAAGTTGAATCCTCCAAGGTAACAAACACAATCAACATCAGAGGTAAGGAAAGAAAAAACTGTCTTCTGTCATCCTAGTTCTTCATCTGAGACAGAAAGAAAGCCTTGACTCTTTAAAGGCTCTCTAAAACATGAGTAGATGCATTGAGTTTTTTAAAAAATAAATTTTAAAATCACCAACAAAATCTGTATGGGATAAAATGGGTTTTAAAAAATAATATGCTGCAGAGGGGAGCAAGTCTGACAAGTATTATGCCCCATACGGTGTCTTGGAGTGTGTGTGTATTCTGCACACAAACTGCCATGTATTTCTGTTTGATTAGGCTCAGCTGGATGCAGTATTCTTGATCGAAGTACAATGCAAAGAAATGCTCTTTTCTCTCCCTGGGAGAATAAAAGTGTCCTTCTCTTTTTTCCCCTTTTCTCTTTCCAGCAGGTTCCTAAGGGATCTGAATAAATCCAAAGGCCTTGGATCCCTACTGTCTAGAGATATCAAGCATGTGAGAATTTACCTCAGCATACTATGGTATGAAAAAAGTAGTCATAAGTATTGAATAAGATCCCCAAATTTTTGTCTCACATGATCCAACACATTTCTTCCATTGTTAACAGTGATTTTACATTGCTCTACGTAGGAGAAAAGGCCTTCTCATAACTAGCAACGTGAAGAGAATGACAAGCTGTATGAATACAAAATCCTAGTTTCCATGATCTGAATTAAAATGTCTACACTTCTAAAAAATAATTTCAGTCTGCTGAGCACTGAAAGGTCTGCATTCATGATGACATAAAAGAGAATAGAATTTCCTAGAAGTATGAAGGGAAGGAAAAGCACTTTACACTCATTCTTTTTGAACAAAGCAACTTTTGATTTGCTTGAGATACCACCAAGAAGTGAGATATTCCAAGAAGGGAAAAAGGATGGAATACACAGCACTGTTTTTCAGAAGCATCTACTGGAATAAATAATGGCATCATAGAATGGTAAGGGTTAGAAGGGACCTTAAAGATCATCTAGTTCCAGCACTCCTGCCATGGACAGGGACACATCCCACTAGACCAGGTTGCTCAGGCCCTTGTCCTAACTGGCCTTGAACATTGCCTGGGATGGGGCATCCACACCTCTGGGCAACCTGTTCTAGCATCTCACCACCCACACAGTAAAGAATTTCCTCCTGATGTACAGCCTGAATTTCCCCTCTTTCATTTTGTATCCATTATTTCTTGTCCTATCACTACAGTTCCTGACAAAGAGTCCCTCTCTGCCCTCCCTGTAGGACCCCTTCAAATACTGGAAGGCTGCTATGAGATCTCCACACAAATTTCTCTTCTCCAAGCAGAACAGCTGCGCTGCTTCTGTTCTTTTCTGGACTTTCCAACAGTTCCATGTCCTTGGTGTGTGAGACACCAGAACTGGATGCAATACTCTGGTGGGGTCTCACAAGAGCAGAGTAGAGGGGGAGAATCACTTCCTTCAGCCATGCTCATGAATGAAGCAGTCTGCACTGTTCTGACTTAGAATCATACTGTTATTTAATGATCGTGTTTGTGTAAAATAATGTGCTCACTTAAAATTTAGGTGACTCACTGCAATATAACTTGTATAACCCTGCCCATTTTACAGTGTGTGTGACAATCAGTTTACAACACAAAACACTGACCCCTTGGCATTATCATGGCAATATCCTTAGTAAAAATCACAGAGCTTACCTTTTCCTCCCGTAATAGCACAAGGCAATCTCTGAATGTCCTCATTGTTGTTACCTTATTTGCTATATTTGCTAAAGGTATAAATCCAAGAACCTAATCTATTCTCTAAATGCTTTAATTCCATTACCTTTATGGTTATTTTTTAATCTGATCAGCTCTATTTGCATGGAGATAATACAGTTAACACATTCACATTTAGCTCTTACAGTCCCTCTGCTGGAAAGAAAATACTTTTCAACTACAGCTCTAGTTTTCAACTACAGTCTTAGTTATTTACAAGAATGCAGACAGTGAAGCTAGGAAAATGCTACTTTGGTTTTATATGCATTTTTAAAATTAAGTTTTATTGTGTTTGCGAATATTTACAACTTGTTCACTAATACAAATGCGCATCCATTCCTCTTATTTTGCTCCCATATTTTACCAATCACTTTTGAAAGACAGGCAAGAGGCAACATTTTCCTTTCATAAAAACCCCCAATGTTTGGAAAATGCCCGACCCCTCCCCAAATAAACTGAAACTTGACCATGAAGATAAAGTCAAAATGTCCTGAGAAAGTTAAATATACATGATATCATAAAGTAGGAAAAGAAAAACCCCTTGATGCATAATGCTAATTTTGCCTTTATTTTTCATATTTATGTAATGGAAATATCTCAATAAAAATAGTAAAAATATTATTTAAAGAATAAACTCAGATTTTTCCCATTGAAAAATGTTACCAAACTAACGTTGTTCCTGTTAGATATTTCTACAGGTAAAACTGCATTTGTTCAGTAAAAAAGAATTACAGTTTGGTTTTTTCCTCACTGATCTGAGAGTGAAAATACTCATGTACTTTACTACATTCAAGAATATCTCCTTTGAAGAGGGAAAAATAATTTTACCAATCTCTACTCTCCTTCTCCTAATTTTTAATTTCATTTCTCAATAGGTATCTCAATACCTCTTCCTGTACCTTGTAATTTAAACAAAAATATATAATGAATAGAGGCTGATTGCACAGACACTCATGTAATTCTCTCTTTATTTGTGTTTTTTAAAAACAACTAAAAATTACACTCTGCAGCTGGTCTTCAGCTATCCCTCTAGACAGAGGATACTCAGTGCCAAGTGTACATGAATCCCATCCTCCTTCTGTTCTGAGGTCCAATTCATCCTGCTGAAATGTACTCAGGCACTTTTTGAGTAACAGCATTACACAAGTCAGAGAAAAGGGAGCTGGTAAATAATGCATTAAATCAAAATTAAAAGAGGAATCTAGGTTGCTGGAAGGCTGAACAAACCACTGCTTGACCAGCCATTTGGAGCAGACAGATCTTCCTGGCTTCTGAAGGAGAAGCAGGAACTGTAGTCTGGCAGCCTTGGGAAGATGATGAAAACCAGAACTCTTGGGTCTGTTAACTGGCAAAGGTCTTCTGCTCTTTCACACCCAAATTGATTGTGGAGACAGGAAAAAACAGTTGAAACACATTCACTTTCATGAAAACTTACAGTATCAAACAATATCTGACTTCTTGAAGAGTTTCCAGGCAGTTCCATTCAGGAAAGACAAGCCATAGTTATATTTCCTTGTTACAGGGAAGTATTTGAAGGGTTTCTTTAACCTACTATATCACACTGCAGGAGCACATTACTTTCACAGTATTTCTGAACAATAACAGGCTATCTCTGAATGTCTGACTGACACACCTTGACCTGAATTAGAACTTCTAGTCACAGATTTACAGTCAGCATGAGGGGATTTGACTCTGATCCAAAACAATCAATGTGAAAGAAGATGAAGTGTATGGCAGACTCACACAGGAAGAAAATGAAAAGTTGGGGCAATTCTCCCTAACCCATCCTCAGGTGGATATAATCACTCTGAAGTTTTGGCAATTTTTCTTCACTAATATTGTCAGTTGCAATACTGTAAAGTAAAAATTTATGTTAAGAGGGAGTAATAACTTGACTCTACAATTTTTTACATACTTTGCAAGAAGTTAGACTCCATAGGATCTAATACTTCTTGACTTGTTGTCAACATTTTTTTTCTTTTTGTGACATTAATACCTGCTACTATATCTATACCAACTGCTTAGCTTAAGATATTTATCATTTTGTTGGGATTCTGAGTTCTGAATTCCTAGCACTATATGCCAAACCTTGAGACTTGCTTTCTGCTGTCTAACATGTAATTTTAATAGTTTATAACAATGCTTTCTCCTTTAAAAACTCATCCATAAGTAAAGAGATTCAATATAAACTATAAATTACATGTCTTTATATAAATGCAAAATTAAATTAACAAAACATTTTATTCCTCCTATCAGTATTTCTGACAGAAACGTTTCTCATAGCAGTAATGCAGAATAACTTCACATCTAGTGGTGAAATTAGAATGGCACTAATTCAGTCTGGGTCTGAGCTTTTAAGCAGTCATTATTTCTGCCAATGGTTTTGACAGCAGCTGCCTAGCTTCACTGTGCAGACCTGATATGATCTGAGCATGCAGAATGACTTTTTTTCCTTCCCTCTTTTTTAATTCATTGCTAAAACACAGAAGCAATTTCACTGGGATTAGTTTGAAGGATTACTGGGCTTGTTAAATGGAGGTGGACAAATAGACTATATTGATTTCACAACTGAATGTTAAAAATATAGAAACATTTACTCAAAATCAGGAGGTTTTGAATGTAGAGCAATAGTTCATGTGGACACACAAAAATGGAAAGAAACCTGTACTCTGCAGATGAAGATAATTTTGTTCAATTGCAGCAGAAATAAAACTACCACATACCTCCTAAGTGAGTGATGTGAATGCATATATGGAAAATAATTGTGTCAGTGGATACCAGAGGAGGACTTTTCTTTACCTAGCCATTTGGCCTTATATTTGGTCTTAGTAGAGATCACTGTTAAGTTTTGAGGCAACAAAAAGAGTTTCATAGATAAATATTGTATAAAAAGAAATAGCCAAACTAGAGAAGCAAATAAAGTTCTTAAAGTAGAGCTGTTTAACCACAAGAAGATGGGGGCAAGGTGAGTGGGAGGGTGACAACAACAGTGAAAGTGACATCTGCATGGATGCATGATTAATCATGGATGCATGATTAGGGGGCAGCAAAGAAGTTGGAGTCAGACTTCTCTAAGTAGGGCCCACTAAAAGAACAGGAGCCAATGATTAAGAAAACTTTAAATAAGGGTAGTGAAATGTAATGGGTTACTTAGAGGTGTTTTTTGGGACTTTGGATTTGGGAATCTCCTTTCTTACATCTAGTCAAAATCTAACTGGATGAGTGTCTCAGCAATCTGTGAAGGGTCAGTCTTCCACTCTGAACAGGGAGGCTGGACTAGAGGATCTCCAGAAGTGCCTGCCAACATCAAGTATTCTGAGATTTCTGTGAAAATATCTGAACTATTTTTTCAACTTTCTGCCCCCAGAGAGAGCCCTTTTCATGTTCAGAACCACACCAGCCTGGATTTGTTGAGATGTGCAATGAGGACAAACTCAGGCTATGACATAGGTGCTGTTCTCTGGTGGCTTGTCTGGCTTCATTCTGGCTTTGCTTCTTATATTGTTAAGGGATACTAAAGACACAGTATTGAGATCAATACTTGAAAGTTCATTGGCAGTGCTGCCCTGGAAGACTGCTTTATCACCCCTTTTTAAAAACTTCTGTGCATTCTTCACGCTTGAATGAGACATCCAGGAATAATATTAAAGCACTTTTCTAAATAAGCACCCCTACTACCAGGTTCATGGTTTATTTAGGCATTCATACAGTTGAACAATAACAGCTCTAATGCTTTCTAGCTAGTGTAGATCTCAGCATATATGTAGGCACTGTGGTGCATCTGTCTGTGTTCTCATGTGCATTCATACACGTTATATTTGGGGATAGCTACCAAACTCATCACAGAGGTCTACTGCACAAACACAAGATCTTGAAAAACACTGTCACGTGTTCATGTGTTTGTAAAAACCAAACCACCCAAACAAAATAAAAACTATGTAAATTTATTGCAAAGTATACATTACTACAAGCTATAATTCAGAGGTAATATTGCTAAGAGTTTCCCACAGGCATTTGGTAATTCAAGATGACAAAAGAAAGTTCACAAATGTTACAAGATTCTTTGCGATAACTATTTTTTCCTTTTCATATGTACAGAAACTATTTTCATGTTTGTTAGTGTTGTCTGGATAATGAATCACAGAATCACAGAACACACTGAGTTGAAAGGGACCCACAAGAATCATCCAGCCCAACTCCTGCCCTGCACAGCACCATCCCCAAGAGTCACACCATGTGCCTGAGTGCATTGTTCAAATGCTTCCTGAGCTCCTTCAGCCTGGTGCTGTGACCACTTCCCTGGGGAGCAGAAGAGGCTGGGCACTGTGCACCTGGGCACAGTGCCAACTGTGTTGACCAGCACCCCCAGGTCTCATTTGGAAGAATGAAAAGTTATACCCTCCTTTCAATGTCCTAGTCATTAAAATTAGAACGCTTTCCCTCTGTTTTTTTGGGACTCATTACATTATTTCTGGAGTGTGGCCCATAGTCAACAGGAGATTGGAAGGGTTCTATCACATAGAATGGTCTGCCAGTGGTGATTAAGTCTACCCAGAAAAGTAAAATATATATGTTTTAATCCTCTTACCCTGGAAAAGCTATATTTGAAATTAATGTTGTAACAGCTAAAGCACTATATAAAAACTGGCCAGGGGCACTGTTTCTCCTATTCAGCTATGAACACAGATGAAAAGTATGAGCAGCATGTAGTTGCTCAGTGATATTGTAAAGGGACTTATTTTGAGAAAATGAGAAAGATTATGGATATTGCTATCATGTGTGTAGACACAATTGCTTGCAAACTTATTGAAATGTTTCTGTTCTAAACACCTTTAATACATCAGTGCTGGTTAGTTCTATGATTATTCATACATGACAACTTTTTTTTTTTTTTAAAACCACTTTATTCTTCTCTGGCATATATCAACAGAAGAAGTCCAAAATTTCTGATTCCACCAATGTACCAAATGCTATAAAACATCTAAAGCATTTGGTTTACTGGTGATATGTTTCTGTGAAAGGATTCAGACAGCAATATTTCTTTTGCCTGAGTTTTAATTCATCCTCCCAGCAACTGACACCAATAGTGAAGTTACAAAAAAATCTATAAACTTCAAAGGAAATCCAGGCAAACATTGGCTAACTAGTGATTTTATTGCTTCTGAACTGTACTAGGGTAATATCTGACCTAGAAAATGGGCATAGGGATAGTTGTAATCCATCTTCTTTGTATGTTTTATGCCACAACCTTTCCTTTTTCTTTGCATCAAATGCCTATTGTTTGTGAATTTCCTGTTCTCTTAAAATATTGTGTTTTGCTGGTCTGCATCAGTTGAACTCTTATACATATCTCATGAAATGTATATTCATAGTACATGTATATGGAATATAGGCAGGAAATACTCTAAATAAGAATAGTGTATCTATAAATGGCTAGTGAGTAATAAGCAGCAGTACAACAGATATTTGAGCAGAACTGCCATTCTGGTAATCAAACAGGTGCCAATTAATCTATTATCTGATACAATTATGCTTATATATGACACAGACTTTAGAAACATTTATTTTTAAAGTTTTATAAAGGTTCTTTTCTAATATAAAGGTTAATTATTTTATCTTACAGCTACTAGGTTTCTGATTTTTCACCCAAACTAAAACATAAAAATGTGTGAAAAATGACCAAAGGAAATGTCACATCTTGAAACAGTAAAAAAGGAGAAAATAAAGGAAGTGGCAACTATTGAAGAAAGGGCAGATAAAGATGCTGCAGGCAGCTGTCAAGTTTAGTTATCCAGGACCTTTCAAATATATCATAGCACTCCAAAATCTGGATTCCTGTACACTTCTGCGATCCTGTTATCTTGTTTGGATAACACTTTTATCTGAGCTACACATGAGTAGGAAGGCACGGCTTGAACATGCCGAGCGAGGCGATGATCCCAGGATCCTTGTGCCGGGAGCGTCCCCCCAGAACCGCCCCCGCCAGCGCCATCCCGCGGCCGTGGCGGGCACAGCACGGACCCGCAGCTGCGGGGAGCCCTCCCTGGGAACAGCCGCGGCTCCCGGAGTCCTCCTGCGACCGAGCACCCCCACCTTCCCCCGCGGGAGGGACTGGTTTTTTCTCTCTGGGTACCCGTGAGCGATCCTTGCACCCTCAGGATGTGGCAAACCCTGTGACGTCTCAGCGTTAAGGAGAAGGGAGCGCCCAAGGTTCGTAATGCTCGTGGTCGAAAGGAACATCAAGGTCCGAGCATCCGCAAACTACCAGGAAGTTTTGTTTGTAAATTAAAAACTTGGCGTGGATATTGGCATGTTAGTCCCTGACATACTATAAAAGCACATGGCAGTGGGTTTTGGATAAAAGGGTAAGGTGAAGAGGAAGAGAGAAGGCAAGGCGCAAGGCACAAGGTGCAAGGCACAAGGCACAAAGCGCAAGGCACAAGGCACAAGGCATAGGCAAGGCAAGGCAAGGCAAGGCAAGGCAAGGCAAGGCAAATCACCAATGCTGGTTCCAAACGCTGGTTCCAGCATTGATCCAGCCAATAGACCTGTTCTCAATATGAATCCAGCTGCATCAGTCCAGCTGATGGGATGTCCAGGGTCTTGGGGATGCCACCTGCCCTTGGGGGGTGGTACCTTTTTATGTATAGGTTTCTCTACCCCAAATATAGGTTTTCCACTGTCTGTGCAAGTTAGTTATCATGTGCAGTCTCTTCTTGCCAGCCTTTCTGGAAATGGGTCTGAGGGATTTGGGGGTCCTTGGTGGTCTTAATCCCGCATTTTTCTATTTCCATTTCCTTTCCTTTCCCCCATCAGTCCATGCCTGCTTTTTGGCTTCCTGCACTTGTGCTGTACTATGTTGTGCTCATCTCCAGGAACTATAACAAGAATGTTCATCTCAGAAAAGTACTGCCTTATCTCTGAATGTCCTCCCTTCTCAAGCCAAATTTTGTTCTTTCTCATGGCATGTTCACACCAACAGCCCTTGGTTATTATCAACAGTTCCTGTCTGTTGTTGCAAACAGTCCTTGGCTGGTTCCACAGCCATCCAGTACGAGTGTTTGAGACATGCACAACAGCCCCTTACCTTTTGGGGTTCTCCAAACCCACCTTCTGGGTACCCCTAAGCAAGACCCCTCCTAAGGGGATGTGTATGTGCACACTTTGGGTCAGTGTCTGAGCAGTAACAATGTTCCTGGAACAGAGCCCATAACTTTTTAAATGGTGTTGGGGTGCTGATGTGGGCAGCCTCATTGTTTGTGAGTTTTGGCCGTGGGTTTTAGTTGCAAGATAGAGCTTGTCTGAGTTTGGTCCCTATGTGAAGTTATTTGATGCTCCTCTGTGACTGCAGCATTTTACAACTCCTGATTCTACACAAGTGATCCCCCATGCCTGTTCTGGACTTGGTGCCTAATTAAGCTGAACTACAATTGTCAAATGAAACCTGCTCCTCAAATGTGTTAGGAAACAGAAGCAGCTTTTTCCTTCATTTATAAATAACCAATTACATCACTGCTAGTAGAATCAAATTTCTAGCGCTTTACCAAAGCTGAAGGGCACCTGTGCACTATAATGTGTTGTGATAAGAAAGTTTAAAAAAGCAGAAGCAGCAGTTCACATACAATAATAGCATATAAGACACTGTGAATATGTGTGTGTACCTGTGTTTCTGAGGCTTGTCTATTGATATACATATATACATACACGTGAAACATGCATATATTTAGTTATGTACCTGTACAAATATCATTTGAGAAAGGAAAAAACACTGATTCTTATCTAAATATTCATCAACAATAAACTTTAAGGTAAGCTATGTAAGAATTTTTACATGTGTGACAGTGACCACTTTTGCTTGTTAAAGTTCATCCTGATAACTTAGTGTCTTTTAACTTTATTATCTGTTTATCCTCATCCATATCTAATATGATAGAAAAAGCTAGGCAAGAAGGAAAACACATTTTTTAATAACTGATATGTCAACTAATCTGTGGTTAATATACTTTCACGTCCAGACATTGTTACAAATAAGGAAGGAGCTGACACACACATTCACCAAAAATTCACCAGTTAAAATTCCTGGACACAAAACTAGTAATATTTTATGCTATGGATTAATGTGTGCAGAGTATGAGGTTTTTTAAAGATTGTGGATTTATAGGTGCTCTCAGCAGAGATTCCTTGTCTGCTAGAAAATAAAAAGAGAGCATTGTAGTGTAACATCATTCAGGTATAAAAATCAATTTCAACCTGAAGCATATAACCCTTTTAACAAAGAGATCTTTGAGTCTAGTAATTTTGAATCACTGAAATCTCACTTATATAATGACTTGCTATGTTAACTAAAACAGTATTTGCACAGCAGCAATTGTAATATTTATTTCTTTGTTCCTTCCTATATTAACTATCAGTGGAATAACAGGTGTAAAGATACTAGATTTCTTTGGGTATCATAACCAGACTGCTTATAGCAGCCATTGCAGCAGAAAGTGTCCCTATTCAGTTTAATCGTCAAAATAAGTTGCAGTGTGATAGTACATTCTCCCTACCCTTAGCTTTGTATCATGAATGTTTGTACTTATTCAAGCAAGAAAATTTGCTACCTGGCAAGATCAGCAGGTGTAGGCTCAGCCACTGATTCTGCTGCCTGGCTTTGCAATACACTTCTTTTAATAGAAAAGAAAATGTGATGTTATTGTAGCTCTGTGTCATTAAAGACATTCTCACACTGTGAGGAAAACACCTGTTTCATCAAAGAAAAGAAAAGGTAAATTCAGCTGCCTGTAGGATGTAATTTTAAGTGTTCTTTGAGCTATTTCAAACAGCACAAAGAGCACCTATTCCTGTGCATGTAGGACTGTATGTGAATTTTGAGTATTACAGTTCTGTTTAATAGACTGGGTCAATCTGGACTGCCCATTTGCTGTGGTCTCTTACACTTCTGTTAAGAATCTTTTTTATTGCTCTGTGAAGGATCAGTACTATATATATAGACATCATCACTTTACTCTTACAGCTACCTCATGTTTTCTTTAGTCAGTTGCTAGTTGTGCAAAAGATTTCTAAGGTTATTGTTAAAATAACTGTGCTTGTTTTTGAGAAATATGTAACTGCACACAAATCCAATAAAGGCCTTGGATGATTATAAGGTCCGAGCAAAGCACTGGATGTAGCAACCCTCCCCACTTTTTTGGGTGTTGAAATGATATCTTACATCTATGTGACAGTAATAACTTTGTACAAAAATGGACAACTTTTCGTGTAGCTATATTTACAAAGGACTAATCAAAAGCTACTAATCAAAGCTACTGTTTTATTTCTAAAACATTACTAGAAGAAATTATGTCACTGCCTTCTTTCTACTTTTTTTATAAGTACCAGATTCAGCGCAGCTTTCTTCAAGGGCTCAGACTGTTGGATTCCAAGTCATTCTCATCCTCATGTCTTGGTGAGAGCATTCTAAAACTTTACAATAATAGAACAAGCTGTGTAACCTTCTTGCTAAAATTGTTGTTCTGTTTAGAAAGGAAAACAACCCCTCCCATGAGGAAAGGCTGAGAGAGCTGGGGTTGTTCAGCCTGGAGAAGGAGAAGGCTCCAGACAGGCCTTATTGTGGCTTTTCAGTACCTAAGGGGGACTTACAAGACAGGGAGGCAAACTTTTTAGCAGAGCCTGATGTGGTAGGACAAGGAGTAATGGTTTTAAACTGAAGGAGGGTCAGTTTAGATTACATATTGTTTTCTGTAATGAGGATGGTGAAGCACTGGCACAGGTTGCCCACAAAAGAGACAGATGCCCTATCCTAGGAAATGTTCAATGCCAGGTCAGATGGGGCTCTGTGCAATCTGATCTAGTTAAAGATGTTTCTGTTCACTGCAGGGGAGTTAGATTATGTGACATTTAAAAGGTTCCTTCCAACTCAAACTATTCTATGACTCTATGATCTATGGACTGAGAGGAACGAGCATCAGCAGAAATATAATTCTCTACCTTTGTGTGTTCAGTTGGCAAAGCAGAGTAATGCTTCTTGTCTCTGCTACCACAGTTAGCTCTCATGTGTGTCTGGCAGTTACTTAGTGCAAAATACAAGGAAAAGAACCACTAATGTGCATTTCATCAGTAGCCTAATCCTAACAATGTACATTAGAAGGACTACTAAACTGGAATACTTGTGGTATAGGGAGGACCAAGTAACCAGATTGTTCAGGATGTAGCCATTTAGTGAATGTTTAGAAGCAGATCAACAAATACACTAAGCCCTTTCAATGGTGACTTCTACATGGAAAATAGTTTCTGTTTCATTTTAAAAATTATATGAATTTGCATTCAAAGTATGACCTGTCAATCACTGAGTGCTTAAGTATTCATTTTTTGTTTGTGTTTTTTACATTTTTAACCATTTTGTGTTACTTTTAACAGTGACTCCATTCATTGGTTTTTTTGGGACATTATTTGTTTTCTAGCAACCAGAGTTCTGTAAATTAGTTAGTTTTATGATGAAGACATCTGCATACATGGGTTAGCTGTACCTGTGATTCAGATCCTCACTTATCTAGTGTGGTCTACTTCTGTTGTGCAACTATTTCAACACACATCAATTTCTAATAAAAAGGCTTGTTTATGAGCCTAATAAACACAGAAGACATTATGAAATCGTGAAATAGCTAATTATCTTTATGAATTTAAAGTCCTGTCTCTGCACAAGAAAGCTAATTAGTGGTTATATGGATTCCTGAATTAAACTTCCTTCCTTTTTTAGTTCATGTGGTTGTAAAGTTAAATTAAAAATACTCATAGTAATTTTCCCTTTCCTAGAAAGGATGCTGGAGGTTATTATAGTCAATAAATAGCTGTATTGTCTATGCACTCAGAATCTGCTCATATTTCATTGTTGCTGATTTGTTTCATACAGTTGCAAACAATTTATTCACATTTCATTTTAGAGTTACACACTAATCTCAGCTTTCTTGAGGAAGCTAAATTCAAGCACAACTCAAGTAATAATTGCCAAGAATTTTGAAGCTAGGCTGTGCCTAAACTTGGGACAGCTGTGTGGGGAAATAGGTTAGGACTCTTCATTCCCTGTGTGTGGCTAATCTAGAATTAAACACAGCAATGCCTTACTTTGAACTGAACATAGCTATGCCACTCAGAGAAGGTGGGAAGTTTGGACAATGACAGACGTTCATACCTTGAGTAATTGAGTAAGGAACAGTGAGGCCAACTTCCCACATTCTACTGCCAATAGTTGTGGCTACACATCAGTTAGTAGTGGACTGAAAGCATTTATAACATAGTGATCCATTGCAGCAAAGGTTAGTGGTCCTACTCCTTAAAGAATGTCTGTTGCTGCTCATTTCCTGTTGCTGCAAGAAGTTTCATATAAATAATTCTTTTTTCCTTTAAGTTTTCTTCAATAAAGTAATGATGGACAAGTTTAGTGACTTCTTTTTTAAAACACAAGTGGCTCATGAAAAAGATGCAGTTGTTACAGCTGGTGGAAATTAAAGTGGATTAAGGGCCAAATGTGAATTAATTCTCTAACTACTGCAGAAAAAGGTCCTGCCACAATGGCTAGTATTAGTAGAAGTGAATATAAAGTACAGAAATAATTATCATGCTCAGTTTCAGCTCTGAAGTGAAACTTTATGCTGAATTGTCCCACTAGCATTGTTGTACAGGGGGAAAAAGAGTTAATAGTTTTAGAATATAAAACATTTGAAGTAGAAAATATAAGAAAATCAAGAATATACTGCCAAAATTATAACTGACAGAAGATGTGATAACTATCCTTGGAAAGACTTACAGGGGTGTTTCTAGAAAACTCACTGACTGGAGAACAGAAAAGTAGTAACAGGCTTAAACTGCAGACATACAATCTTTGATTGGTTATTAGATATAATAACCCAAAAAGTTATTATAAGTTATTTGCCAAAAAGTACAAGCTCAGTTAAAGGAAGAAGCTGCCAACATAATTAACATTTCTTCATGGACCTCTCAAATTTTTTGATGTCACTAGTTGTAATAGCATACAGAGTTTGGATTTTTTTGTTTGATTTCTTTTTTATTTCTTTTACTCCTTATTGGTTTTTAATTTCCTGCATTTATATAAATGACTTATATATCTTATTAGTTGTCACCTCTGCTTTTTACTGGTTTGCTTTAACCTGAGGTTCCAAAGCCTTCTGCTTACCCAACCCAAGCCCAGCCTTCATTACCACACGGGCCAGAAGGCCCAACCCAGCAGATGGGGAGGTTCATCCTCGTTGCAACATTACTCTGCTTTTAGCAATCCAACTCTAGATCCAATCCCTTTTCCTTCCTTCTTGGTTGCAGGTTTCCCTTTGCTCAGATTGAACTGACAGCTTGATGCTCTGCATCCATAAAAGCCTTTATTTCTCTAAACTGTCTCTAAACAAGTAAACTGGACCGTAATGACTAAAAGGGAAAAGTTGACATCCATCATCTCAGTAGAAGGTCCCACAAATAATTTAGGCAAAGTTCTTCTAGAAGATCAACTTCTGAGTTTTCTTCTAGGGATCTTTAAAGCCAGTCCCATGGGGAGTGATAAGAATTGCAAATACACAAAAACTGGTGCAGAGACTTTATTTTAAGCCAGCCCTCCTGTTGAATCACTGAGGTGGCAGAGCTCCACATTTCTGACAAGGGTTCATTTAGGTACAGGCCTAGACTAGAATGCTACTTTATATCCTTGCTCCCTGCTCTATGAGAGTACACAGAGGGTACACAGCAGAGAACAGTTACACCTACAAAGTTGGAGGCTGAGTGGCTAAATCTCAAAATCTGCAATGAAGTTGTGATTTCACATCTACTTGAGATTGTTCCACAGATTTCTGATTACAGAACCTGTTACTGTAAAAATATAATCCTGTGGGCTGCAGTGTGGACATAACCAGGCTCTGCTGAACTACACCACAAGACCTTGGCAGTCTGAAAATAACCTGAAGAATGACAATGTTACCAAGATAATTGGAAAAGTGAGTTTACCAATCTGGATAGCACAGAGAACCCTGAAAACTATAAGAAACTATCACAAATTACAGTAAATAATGGTGTTTAGTGATGTCTCAGTTCTCCAACAGGCTTCTAGATTGCTTAGTAACCACCATCTGCTACTACATAAAAGAATTAAACAGACAAAGTTATAATGGAGCATGCCAACATGTTTATACAGTCTCTTCTGCCTAATGAGAACTTTTCAAGCAAGCATTTTTCATCTTTCAAATCGCTTCAGTATCAAAGCTGGATGAATGTTGAGAGAGATTTTTAAGTGTTATTTTCCGGGACAACCAGTATCTCTCTCCTAACTGTGAAATTAATAGGGAAGGTAGCATTGAAGAAATTTGCTCAATACTGGGGCTGCTGACATGAGTGGAAAAAAACTGTTGTAATATTGCACTCAGAAGAAATCATATGAGAAAACAGATTTTGTAGCTACAAAGCACTAAAGGCCAAGTGAACATAACTGAATTCTTAATTGCTGCTCAAAAAGCTTTTTCACAAGAAAATAAATTACACTAAAAGCCTTCAGAGAAAAAGTCTGCTATGAAAGAAGATTAATAAAAGCTATATTTCATTATTAATCTTTAAGTTTTGAAAAGTCAAAATAAACTTCCATCCTAAATAAATTAGGAATGTCCAGCATTAGAGATGAAAATCTTTTCTTTTTTGTTATGAACCTATGCACTCTCAATAGGTATTAAGTAATTGGACATGTGATTCAACATTAGGTAATCTAGAGAAGGTCATCTCAGATGTAACAGATTTCAAGATTCCATTTTAATTTCAAGACGAAAACAAGGCAGCATCAGAGCAGGCACAGTGACAGCAAGCACAGATAAGCCTCATGTACTCCTTGCACCCTTTGTCTCTTCCCCAACAAGGTGTCCGAGGCTTCTGTATTTACTTAGAAGCAGAGTTCAAGGGGGAGAATACACAGCAATGGATTAAGATCAGTCATTTGACCCACACCAATCCACAGGCTGCATTTAAGGAAGCTGGGAGAAATGATTCTTACAAGGCTACTTTCTGGTAGCTTGGAAAAGGTCATGAAGATCAGCAAAGTTCAAGGGTAACTGTGGAAAGCAAATGTTGCACCTGCCTCCAAGAGATGGAGGGGATGCCGTTATCCTTAATTTCAGCAATGCTTTCAACACTGACTCACACAATATTCTTGTATCCAAGTTAGAGCACGACTGTCAGGGTGGGTAAACAACTACATGTGCAAAATCTGGTTTGATGAGTGTGCTCAGGGATCATGGTTAATTGGTCATAAATTGCCTGAAGGCCAGTAGCACTTATTCAAGGACCTGTCCTGGGAACTGTCCCGCTTAGCATCTTCATCAGTGGGGGAGGTGATGGAACATGCTCCTCAGATCTGCTGATGGCACAAAATTGGAGGAAGCATCTGGTATGTGGGAGGGTAGTGATGCCATCTAGAGGGCCTAGAAAGCCTGTAGGAAAAGGCTAACAGGAAGCTCATATAATTCAGGAAGGTCAGATCCAAATCACTGGACCAGGGGAGGAAGAGCCTGTTGCAACATGTACAGGCTGTGTCTTGACTGACTGGGGAGCAGCTCTGCAAAAATCCCCAGGGCTCTGGCGGACAATAGACTGAATAAAAGACTAGATTATACTCCTCTACTCAGCACACTTTGGACAGTGTATCAAATATTGCATCCAATTTTGACCCCCCAGTATCAGACAAACCTTTAACTGGATAGAGTTCAGTGTAGGGCCACCATAAGGGTTTGATGTTGGAGTACTGGTCCCATGGGGAGAGGCTGAGGAGTCTGGGCTGGTTCATTCTGGAGAAGACACCTTCGGGGAACTGAGCAGTAGTGCCATACCACATACTGGGAGATACATTACTTCAATGTCCATGTTGAGTATGTAATTTTACTTTAATATCCTTTAATAAATATAAGGGTTTTGTAATCTAAATGTGTTAACTTGAGAACACATTTAAGAAAGGGAGATAGGGGAAGAAAGCTGTAAATCTAGCAGCATATTCTACTAGACAAAAACAAGGTTTTGTCATATGGTAATTTATTGGATTAGAGTGTGAGTGTGGTTAGTAATAATGCTGTTTTGACAGTGAGTGATAAGGAGATTTTGATAAAATATTTATGAGGTTGTGTTTTTTTGACACCAATGATTATGATTGAGTATTTCTAAGGTCATCATGACACTGAAGAATTTTGACAAGATATTTATGAAGTCATTGTGGTCCCAAAGATGGATGTAGATAAGGAATTGATGTAAATTAGATGAATTCAAGAAAGACAAATACATCAAGGGCTATTAAGCACAAAGATATCAATCCTGATTCAAGAATTCAGACAGCTTAAAGCTGTGAGGCTGTGCCAAACAAGTATCACTGTCTGATCTTACAGATGAAGAGAAGATGTTATGTTAACTGAAACTTTGGTCTGACCTAATATGTGAAATCCAATACATAAGGTACAAAGATATCATGTTTAGAGATAATGTAACTACCCCTAAACCTAAGTGAAGAAGTGGACTAGATGATGAAAGTTGCAAAGGAGTATATACAAGCAGTTACTCTACAAGCTCTGCTCTCTAGAGCTTTCCTAAAAATGTTGATTTTAAAATCTGTTAATTTTCTTTGGCCAAGCTGGAAAAAATGGAGCTCTGGCACTGATACTAAGATTTTGTTCTGATTTTTAAATTTATATCTTCTTTTTTTTTTATTTCACATATAGAAATGCCTGGTTTTCCTCTTCATTTATGTGACTTTCTGTTGCAATTAAAATGCAACTGGACAGAACCTCAGCCTAAACTATGGAAAATTGAAAAATTTTGAAGCATAACATCGTCTTTCAATATATACTTTAATGGAGACTTTTCACTTCTTTTAAAAACCACAATGCCATTTATTTAATTGAAAATATTACTCTAAAGGACTCAGTTTCTAAAAGAAAACAAAAAATTCCAGATCATTGGACTGATATTATTTTGATGTTTGGTCGTTTTTAGGACTGTAATTTTTTTTATTTATAATCCACTCTTTTAAATAATCTTTTATCACCAGTAGTTTTAAAGAAAAAAATAACAAGCAAGTGATGATATTATTGTAAAGCAAGGGGCTTGCCTCAGAGATGCTGGAAAGTAGTGCTACCAAAAGACAGCCGGGGATCCTGGTTGACAGAAATTTAAATCTGAGCCAGCAGTGCCCTGGCAGCCAGGAGGGCCAACCTGTCCTGGGGGACATCAGGAACAGCCTCACCAGCCAGGCAAGGGAGGGGATTGTCCTGCTCTGCTCTGCACTGGGGCAGCCTCACCTCCAGTGCTGGGGGCAGTTCTGGGCACCACAAAGTAAGGATATAAACTCCTGGAGAGCATCCAAAGCAGAGCAGTAAAGATGATGAAGGGCCTTGGTGGGACGCATGCAGGGAGTGGCTGAGCAAACCTCATTGCAGTCTATAACTTCCTTGTGAGGGGAAGAGTGACAGACATGGATCTTTTTGTGGTGATCCGTGGCAGGACCTGAGGGAATGGCTGGAAGTTCTGTCAGGGGAGGTTTAAGTTGAATATTAGAAAAAGGTTATTCACCCAGAGGGTGTTTGGACACAGAACAGGCTCCCCCAGGGAAATGGTCACAGACCAGCCTGACAGAGCTCAAGAAGCTTCTGGACAATGCACTCAGGCACTGGGTGTGACTCTTGGGGATGGTGTTGTGCAAGGAACTGGACTTGATCATCCTTGTGGGTTCCTTCCAACTCAGCATATTCTGTGATTCTGTAGTATAATATTGTGCAGAATGTGAACTTCTGTCTGTGAGAAGAGACTAATTAATGTGTTCAAGAAACAATGGGAAATAATGTCTTCACTTCTAATGTGTGGTAGTTTGCCTTTATGATTAATATATTGACCCTTCTGAAATTAATAATAAAGGTTTCACCAATTCAAATGAACAATGGATTTTGGCTTAATTGTCATGTCCTAGCGTTTATGCTTTTGGCACAGACAGCTCCTGCATTGGCAATATGAGAGCTTGTCCCAGTAGCAGAAATTTATTGCAGAGTAATGTGTTTATATAAAGTATCCTGGGAGTAAAAGCAGCCTAACTGCACTAGCACATCTAGTGCCCAGTATCTGGGCACTGAAGACACACTAGTGGGGGCTATGCCAAATCATATAGTCCAAAGCCAAAAAATGTTCTATTCATTGCTCTCCACTGCTACATTGATCTTTAAAAACTACCTAAATCTCTGCTGACTGCTGTGAAAACTAAAAAAATATATTTAAAAATAAAAATCCTGCTGATGCCTATATGCTTTGGCAAATACCCCACCCAGAAAATAACCTAGAAGAATCCCAGAATCACAAAATTTTGGAGGCTGGAAAGGTCCTCTGGAGATTTCTGGTCCAACCCCCCTGCAGGTCCAGGACTTTATTCTGCTTCACAAGGTTCACACCAGCCCAATTCTCCAGCCTGTCAGGATCCCTCTGACCCAGCACAACCACCTGGTCTCTCAGCCATTCATCCCAGTCATATCATCTGAAAGCTTCTCTGGGTGTTCTGTGTGCCAATCAAGGGGAAAGGTGTCAAACATGGCTGGAGCCAGTAACAACACACTGCTGGTCTCTTGCCTCCACCTGGGCTTTGTGCTCCTGACCACAACACTGTCAATGTTAGCAATGTAACTGAGAAGACTGCCAGAAATCCTGAGTCTGAGAAAGCTTCTGGCAGGACCCCAAGGAGAAGAGCCCACACAGAAATGTTTTCTGTAAGGAAATGTGGTCCTGTGGGGAAGCAAAGCTGGAGCAGTCTGTTCCTGAGAGATTGCACCCCGTGGAAAGGAACCACAATGGAGCATGTTTTTTATGAAACCACGCTGAAGAAGTTTGTGAAGGGATATTCTATGGGAGGCACACCATACTAGAGCAAGGGAAGAGTGTGAAAGGGAAGAAGCAGCAAAGACAATGCGTGGGGAACAGACTTCAACCCCCATTCCCTGTTCCCCTGGGCTGCTTGGGGAGAGAAGGGAAAGAATTGGGGAGTGAAGTTGAATCTGTGAAGAAAGGAGGTGAAAGATGTGAAAAAAACATCTGTGAAAGATGTTTTTAGTTTTTTCCCTATTTCTCATTATTCTGCTCTGTTTAATTTGCAATAAATGAAATTAATTTCCCCATGCCAAGTCTATTTTGCCTGTGATGGTGATTAGTAAGTGAGCTCCCCATCCTTATCACAATCCACAAGCTTTTTCATTATGTCTTCTCCCCCTGTTCTTGTTGAGGAGGGAAGTGATACAGCTGCTTTGTGGACACCTGGAGTCCAAAAAGGTCAATTTATCACAATATGCTAAGAGCTAAAAATGATTTCTGGCCACTGATGTTCCTGAGTGGAAAAGAAAAGGTAACTTCATGTGAATTAACCTGTATCAGACAATCAGAGAATCAAAGAATGGTTGAAATTGAAAAGGATCTCTGGACACCATGTGGTCCAACCCCTCTGCTCCAGCAGGGTGACCTGGAGCTAGTTCCTCAACACTGTGTCCAGATGGCTTTCATTATCTCTAAGGATGGAGACTCCATCCACAACTTTGCTGGGCAAATTATGCCAGTTCTCAGTCACCCTCACAGTAAAAACATTTTTCCTGTTGTTCATAAAGAACATGCTGTTTCAGACTGTGCCCATCAGCTCTTGTCAATCACTGGGCATCACTGAAAACAGCCTGGCTCCATCTTCATTGCACCTGCCCTTGGTGTTTGTACATATTTATGAGATGCTCATAAACCTTCTCTTCTCTATGCTAAACATCTCCAGTTCTCACAACTTTCCCTTACATAACAGATGCCTCAATCCTTTAGTCACTGTAATGGGCCTTCATTGGAATCTCTTGTGTGGTTCAATAATCTCTCTTTTACAGTTTTTTAAACTGCCATTAAATCTTACAGCAATTTTCATATTTTGTTTTCACACAGTCCCCAGGCTCTGAAAGGAGGGAGAACAGTCCTCTAAAGAAACCACTGCCATCATGACCTGATGGTTTGAATCAATAAAAGAAGAAATAATAAATAAATAAATAAAGAAGAAATCTTCTTTAGTCTCTTAGGGGACACTGTCCCATGCATCCCCATTAAAAAGTATTTAATGTAAAAGTATATTACAGTTAAGCAATACATGTCATATAAATCTTGATTATTACTATTTTCTGTGCAGTTTATCTTTACAGTCTGACTTTAAGTGTGACATGCATTTTCATTTCTCCTTTTATTTTACTTTTCTTCTTTTTGTGTTCCTATCAATACTAGGCCCATTTCATTACCTGACTGTTTAAAATACACCCTTTCTCATTTTACACATTCATCTCAGAACATCTCTCATCTCCAACATCACTCTGTGTCTTCATTTGCTGTTAGCAGCTTCTCTGAATTACATTTTTCAAATGAAAACACTTTTTTTCTCTCCTGAAACTCAGACAATCTTTATGTTTCTTCAGGATTTATTCTTTGTGACTCTTAACAGCCAGGATGCTGAATAAGGACAAATCAATAAGGGGAATCATTGTGTCACAGAATCCTCATAATGAGCACTGATGTAGATGGTAATTTTTGTCTGATCATTAACTAGTTTACTCATGGTCCATTTGAATCTTTAAAAGAAAACCTAAATAAAGAACATTTTAGATGTCTTCCATTAAATTAAAGCTAAATTAAAATTCCAGGACTTGGGGTCACTATATGACCACTTGATACTCTTTTGAGGAAGTCAGAATTTATAAACTAATGAATGGGACCTAAATACTGTATACTAGTTTAATCTGTTAGAATTAATCTTTCTCCAGTATTTTTCATGCTCTTTAATAGGAAACTGCATCGTATTATTAAGTCTGAATCCTTAAAGTTCAGAAGCATTTCACAGCATGATTAAACTGTGAAATGTATTTGAAACTAATTGCTTCTGACAACTGCCATTAGACACATATTTGCAAATACATTTTCTAATTCCTTAACAGTAAGAAGTTCTTGTTATCTTTTGAACTTTTGGGCTGCCTTGTGAGCAACACGCTTAAAAAAAGCCACTTTTCCTTTAACTGTTTAAGCACTGTGTAAGAGAACGAGTCACAATTATAAACTACTGGTGGCAAAGGAAGCAGTAGAGGTCATGCAGAGTGTGCTAATTAATATTGTATATTGATGCTGACTCAACTGCAAGATGTAGGAAGAAATGACATCTACATTTTCAAGAGGTTTGCTAAAGACTGACTCAATAAACAAGTCTAGTAATTCCATTGTTAATACTGAAAATATAGGATAAACTGTTTTGCTTTTTTGCTAATATTTAGAAAATGAATAATTCAGAATACATTCTATTCTGATTATTATAAACTTCTTATCACATCATGCAGCAGATCATAGAATGCTTTATGGTAAACATGTGCTGCAATTAAATTACCAGATGCTATTTCTCTAATTAATCAATCATACCCTATAATTTTTAAAACGGGATTTTTGTATTTTCCTAATCTGCTAAATTGATGGTGTGGAAAACTGGGGTGCAGTTACTTTATGAATCCACATATTTACCAGTTAATTTTTGATATACAGTACAAAGCATTGACAAGATGCTGATAGCTATCTCTCCACAAAGTTTAAAATTCTTAACTTGCAAAAGAAGATGAAGCTAGAAAATGTGGGGAATTATCATTCCTATTTAACTTCTTTGAACCAAAGTTGAGGAGAAAAAATGGCAAGATTTGATATAGAAATAAGGAACCCCCTTTTCAGGTGCTTTTCTCTCTCCATTAACTCTAGACAAACTATTAAATGCCTTACTTTTCTATGGTAATCATTAACTGGGATGCATAACACTGTGTGGTTTCCCCTAAATCACAGTTTTTTAGCAAGACTTGGTTCAATATCTGATGCAGTCTAATTCCTTACTCATGAGATTCTGAACCCTACTTTCTTGCCATACAGTGATGAAGAAATGGAGTGTGCTTTATCACAATTCCTGCTAAATTTAAATTACAGAGGAAGTAAACTTTATTATATAAAGAGTAATAGTGCTAAAAGAAAGCAAAGTGAACCCCTTTGTCAATATGCACTTTTAACCCAGTTAGAATAAAAGGAGTATCCTTGCTTCCTGATTTTCAGAGACTTTTATTTAGGCCATGTGAAAGCTAATTTTGTTCAGAATATGCAAAGATAACCCCCAATAGGAAGAAATAATTTTATCTAGACTATTCAGATTTCAGCAGGAAAGATTTATCTCCCCTCCTTTGCACAAGAAATTATTTTAGTAGCAACTGTAATGAACTTAATGAAGACATATTTCATATTCCTATTATACCCTCATTTTCTATGGCTTTCCATTCTTTATATAGAGGAACATAATGTTAACATAAAGCTAACTCTAAAACCAGACTCTACTTTAAACTACTTTTCAGTTTTAGACTTTCATCAAATAAGTTGTTAACATTTTGGATAAAATGTAAATGTCATCACCACTAAAATATTTTTGTCCTATATAAATCTGAATTTATTGTATTTATGTGTAAATTTTTCAAATGACTTATCACTGATCACTGATTCTAGAGTGTTTTCTATGGGTACTGGGGCACGTAAAGGCCAAATTATTTATTTAGCTTTTGTCTTTTTCCATCTTACCGAATTGCAATATCCACACTCTCCTTTCCTAAGATTTTTTCTAAACTTCTGATTTATTCTCATGGTATTTCCATTCTACATTGCTTCAACCTAGACTGCATTCCTGACTACGTTAACTTATCTCACTTCCATGCCTGACAAAAGTATTTCTCAAGTTTATAAATTTCATTAAGCCACCACATTCTTTTTGAAATCACTCTGTAAAATAATTTATTAGACATTGTGAAAATGGTCACATATGCTAAACTCTGCTGTCACAGATGCTTCCATTACCTAGTTTGACAAGTGGCTTTTGTCAGAACATGACCTTTCACCAAAGAACCAAAGCATGCTAATTAGACCTATGAAAGGGAAAGAAATCCTGAATTTAAAAGCTGATGTTTTTATTTCCACAAACTTTACACAGCCTATCTTGTGTATTCTTGTTAACTATGTTGCATACACCTCATGACTGTTATACAAAATGTTTTTTAACCATCAGTAAAAATATGTAGGTGAATTTTTCAGTTGTTTTGTTTAAAACTGTGTTGCACATATGTTACTTCACTCATGATTCAGTATATGACTTTTCGAAATTATTTCATTTCTCCTTTTGCACTAAAATGTCTGAAACAGCTAATACTAATGAATTTGCAATAAACTAGCTTGAAATGACAACATAATAGCCTGTAATTGGCATCTATAAATGCCTTCTTCAAGAGCAGCAATTTCTACAAGACTGAGATATTGATCATTAGCACAATGATCCATGTCACAAGCACCTTAGTTTATCATAAACTCATTTCCTTAATGACATAAGTAAGCATTTAAATTCAGGAGAAGTTTCAATAAATCAGAACAATACTGCATCTGAATGCTATCAGAAAGAACATTACTTTGTAGTATGAAAAGGTAAAATATTTTCAGCAAACACTATGAGAACAGGAGAAAACTGTGTCATGGCCTTGATAACATGGTAAGTAAACGTTTGAGTTACCTACCCTAAACAAGGACTTCAGGAAATTTCCCTGATAGTGCAACCCAAAATCTGTGGGCTTTTTATTCTTGTTCATTTTTTTATTCTTCAGAACACTTAGAGCTGTATAAATTTGTATATTTAATTAACAACAGAACTGTACATAAATAAATATTTTTCTTTAAAAAACAGCTGGTCAGACCGTCCTTTTGTATATTGGCTCTAAGTATTCTGTGAAAAAAGAGTTGGGTGCAGATAAACTGTCACTAAGCATCAAGAGCAGTGAAAAATAATAGCTGCAGAAGGGGAAATCCCTCTGCTCTGAGTAACTGCATACTATAACTATAATATGAGGTAAAAAGTTGTATTATGGTCAGATGTTGAGAAAAGAAGCAGCAGTCAGAGTTTGACAACACAGATGTGTACCCAGAGGTGTATGACTGATCTAAGTGAAGGCTTTTCACTACTGGTGCTCTGAAAATATCCATCATCCAAGAGATTCAAAAAATGAGCCCTCCCAACAGGGAATACTCAGGCTGAACAGAGACAAGAGAGATAAGACATGGCATGAGAGAGGGAAAACCACTGCCAGGATGGTAGGCATGACTGGGACAGAAATTACCCAAAGAGCAGGTCAGAGAGAATTCTTTTTCTGTCAGAAATTGATGATTCGCACAAAACATTCACATAAGTGTAGAGATTTTGAGATTGTATCTTTCAGAAAGCAAAACTGATCAAAAGTATTATCAAGAGAAAGAAACCCTTTTTCAGCCCTTTGGAACAATGTTACTATCAGTTTATCCTTTTTTTTTTTCATTGTTTTCACTGATACAATAATACAATATAATTTTCATCTTTTTTCTTTCTATCATATTGTATGCTACATAGAAAAGAAAATTGTTGGATCTCAAGCAATTCTTCTGTTCGTCTTCACCAGCTCCATATTTGTTCATATTTTTTCATATTTTTTTTATTTTGAAATTGCAAGTTATTTACATAAGAACAGAAAGAAACAAGTAAACCACTTTTTCCACACAGTCCTATATAATCTGGTCACTGCTGTTGTTTGTGTCGCCAAAGTATTCAAGAATTTTTAAGAGAATCATAAAATATTTTGTATCTTTCTCATTTGAAAAAGTATTAAATCTTGGCTTCAGAATTAAAATCAAAGCATATGTATTAGATAGGTCTGCAATTAATGTCAAATGCCAATTTCCAAACTGCAGGTGAGATCTTGAATTGAAGTGTTGTTGACCAGTCAAGACCAAAATTTTACTTGAGGATCTTTTAGGGATAACCTTCTTGGCATGGATGTCGTAGCAGGGGAGCCAAACACAGCTAAAAACTTTCATACAATGCAGGTTATGAACCAGTTAAACATAACATGCTTAATGGCATTAAGCATGGCGAGTTGTGGAGAGCTGAAAGTTTAGTCACTGTACTGTTCCAAATTAAAAGGTCAGTAAGTTCGTCATAAGGACTCTATCATCAACAAGAAAAATCTTTGTGAAGCACATTTTAGGAAGGAGATATGGTTTGTAGTCTTGCACAGTTGAGAACACAGATTTTCAATTTTCTGAATTATACCAACTTCTCTCCTTCAAGTACAATTTGCATTTAGGCTGGCCAGATGCATGTGCACCAACTGATGCTTAGAAAATGGAATTTTAATAAAAGAGTTCAGACATGCTTTCCTTGCTACTGATCACTGTGCAGTTTGGTATTCAGATTTAGAGGGGACCTACCTGTTGTCATCCAGAGTGCTTGGGTGATTTTGGTGCTTTGCTATAAGTTTTTGTAAAAATAAAAAATATAAACTTTTGTATGTAATAGCTTGACAGAAACTACTTAATCTGAAGAGAGAATAATTTATTTCTCAAAGTATATGAAAAAATAATTCTAAGTATGTATTTTAAATTTCTGGGAGAAAAACAACTTGGAAAACCATTAAAGTAGCACTTCTGTTTTAAAATGAAAATATGCATGGGAGACCTTTATTTTCAAATTAGCATATTTTAAAGAGTTATCTTTTTTCTCTGTGAGGTTGATTTTTAGCCAACTTGGCAAAAGATAAATTAAATAGATTAAAGAAAAGAATAGTTAACAATCATAACCTTGTCTTAGAATCATTAGTGCAGGGGTTAAAAAGGAAAAACAAAGGGAGAGGCAGAGAAGGGTGAGTGAGAAGAGTTTGCAATGTTGATATATGGAATAATAATGGCCAGGCAAATAAAAAAGTTAGAAATATTCATTATTAGGTAACATAAAACATGTGATCCTTCACCCCTACTCCTTCTTCTCCTGTAATTAGTCACTGACAATTATTGCTGGAGATGTAGGTACAATCTGGCTTTGCTACTGGTAATACATCTGAGTGAAGATAGGAGACTTTGTTCTACGATAATAATTTGGAAATCAGTGAGACTTTAAGATGGGTTTATCTTTCTAATCCACTTGGCCTGAAACTTGTTTTTAAATTATATATCCCAAAAAATGTAGGTAAGAAGTGCTTCTAAATAAAGGGATTATAGTGGATTATTTCAGGTGGAAAATGTTGAGTATCTTCAGGATTTAAGTATATTGCTTTAAGTGTTGGATTCCAATTTTCTTCTTTGAAGTCAACATTTCTAGTAGTTTCTTAGATAGTTTGTTAATTGTTTTGATGATGGAAATTTTATTTAGCAAAGTTATGGAAAAGGAAAGGACTGAGTTAATGCTGAGGGTTCTGCTTGTCAAGACATAAATGATGTTGCAATGTTACAGGATGCTTTTAAATCTTAAATTTAAGTGGGATGAAGCAAATTGACTGGGTTAAAGTTCAGGTATTTTGCAGTTAGAGACAGAAGACTTTCATTCATGGCTTATTTGAGCTTCTTGGATTTCTGTCTGGGGTTTTCAGAAGTGAAACATCTGTTTATTCAATAAAACAGTAGTGAGGAAAAAAGAACTTTAGGCATCTCTGTACTAAGACAGTTCAGGTGTGATATAATCTCCATCTAAAATGAACAGAATCAACCATCTGGTGTTTTTCTGGACATCTACAAGCAACAGGCTGTAAGTGTTATTTGGTATTGGAGAACTATTTAAAAGATCTTCACAGCTAACTCTAATGAGTGAGAATGAGGTCAAGAAAAAAATGAGTTAGAGTAGAAAGTTAAAATCAGTTAGAGAAGCAAAAAAAAAAAAATTATCTAGGAATCCTTTTCTTGGTGAATAAGCCACGTATTGAAGAGGTGATGTGCCACTGTCAGTGCCACATTTCTCTTTTTCTTGCCCAGTTTTAACTTCATTTCTTATGCCAGCAACTGTGTCAGAAGGTCTCAAAGGCAACAGTTCAATAATTAACAAGAAAGTTCTCACTCAGAAGCAGCCTGTTCTCTTCATTTTTGGCACAAGTAGCTGAAATGCAGTGACTGTTTTCCAAGAGTCATTAAAGGAATGGGCACATAAAATAATTGTGATCAAGAAGTGTAGAAGCTCAGAACACATTAGCCAGTCTATAGGAACCATGTGCACTTACCTTACAGTAAAATAGGTAATGGGAAAAAGAGTTTTCTGCTTCATTTTCATTCCAGAAGACCATTATGACCTATTACTGTAGGCTACCTATAAAGCAAATCTTGCAATTGCATCAAAACAATTTTTTAATCTGCATATTGTAATAACGTATGTTTTTTAAAACATAAGATATTATGGCTTAAATGGTTTAATCTTGCACAGTTTGAATGGGTGAATGTGAACACAGTAAATTCATGCAAAGCTTGGTAGGTGTACAGTCTGAAAATGAAATGGAACAGGGTTGGGCTATGTATGGAAATATGGCTGGAGCTAAGAAAACACCTTCAGGAAAGAAGAAAGACTTGCTTTTTGTCAGAAGGCAAACTTATAATAACTGTTTATTCCTGAGTCTTCCTTAATGCTGTTTGTCCAAATCCAGCTCCTGAGAAACATCTGTGGCATCTTTGTGAATATGATGATTCTGCCTCAGTTCTCATTGCTTGGTGTCTCATTTCCTAACCAAACAGAAGTCACTTAGAAAATATCTGATCTTTGATGTAAACAGAAATGAAAATATATTTTCTCTTTGAACTGCACATTTATTTAGCTCTCAACTACAGATAAACATCTTTTAAGAATATTTCTGGCAATCTCAGTTATAATAACCAAAGCAATGCAAATAGATAGCTATTAAACTCCTAAGTACAATATACTGAAATAACAGCCTCAGGAGATGGCCTTACTTAATGAAAGCAAACAAATAAAAAAACGCACTTTATTTTATTTTATATTTTATTTTATTTTATATGTCTTTTTATTGCTCTTTGAAATAACTATATCATCTCTCAAAAGTATAGGGGAACATTTCTATTGTATTTACAGAAATCAAAATTAATTATATTTTCTAAACACATGGTATTTTCAAGAAGGTTTCCTAAATGATAGAGGGGTTGAAGATCATATTTGTGAAACAGAAAACAAGAAAACTCCTAGTAGCTATTGTAAAACTAATTTTAAGCAGAATTTAATTGCATTGCTAAAGTACTCCATTTACTGTCTAATTCTCAATAAGCAATGTTCCATTGGCACTGTAGTAGCTCTTGGCAGTTCAGTCACATAGTCACTAGGTCCTGCTTCTGTGCACACTCAAGAGAATTAATTCATGCAGGAGTTCCCCAAGTATGTCTTAGATATTGTGCACTGCACAGAATTCAGTAGGATATTCTAATTTTTTTTCACAGTATAAGTGAAAGAATCTCTGCTTTTCTTTCTAAATAGTTCAAATGATAAGCTATTAGTGAGAATGTTGGGAATGCAGACTGAAATCCGTTCTCTATGTTAAGGTCCTTGAAACCATGTGTTTTTATTTTACAGAAGTGTCCAAGCTAAACTCTCATGCTGAGAGACTCATTATATCTGCATGTAGTCTCCAAACAATTTGTCTGGCAGAGATTAATATAAAATACATAACAGTCCTGAGAGCTGGAGGTAGATCTAATACCTATTAAATAACTACTGTAAGTAAAAGGGTTTATCTGCTGTCCCAACTGGCCCACTGCAGTAAGACAGTGCAGAGAAACCCTGGGGACCCTGAGGAGGAAAAGGCTGGCTACATGCAAACCTGTCTGTGTGCATGTGCATCTATATGTGTAAGCCAGCCATCTGAGATCTGTTAGCAAAGGAGGTTTAGAAATTTGCACGTCTGTATCAACGTTGCAAGCATACAACAGTTCAGTTTATATTTTTCTTTTTTCTCATAAGTACCTAGTTTTTTATTACCTGTTAATTATGGAATAGTAATAAATCAGTACAACACTTCAGTCTGGAAGGATAACAGGATATAAATTGAAAATAATTTCTCTCTGAAAGAACTAACTTCTACAGCCCAGAGTCACTAGTGAGGGCAGAAAACTGTAGAATTCCCTGGTTGCCTATGCTGTGGAGCAGTGGTCTAAATATACTCATATTCAGAAAAAAATATTTAAAGTAAAGCTTATTTTAAAGAAAACACTGATCTTTGGTTCACTTTTGAAAGTAGATTAATACTGTAAAATACAAGTCCCATATGATTCTGAGCAACCAATCCTATCTCAACATGACAGGATTACTTTTTGCCAATATCACATTTGAGCTTCCTACACGTAAGCCAGATATTTTGGGCATCAGTTTTGAAGCATTCTTTTTTTTCCATGAAAATTTTGACACTGATCCATTGATCTGTTTTGCACTGTGAAGAGAAGTATTTAGATAGCTAAGTCACATCTTATTTCTGTTCCTAGTTGTCTCACGTATGCCCAGAGCTGGTAGGGTAAACAGGACATTTTTGTATTTATCAAGATCCAAAACGACCTTAAAATCAGGACATTTTTCCTCTTTATTTCATTGTAGGAGCTTGAACATTTCTATTTTTGTTCTCTGTACATTTTATTTGTATTCAGTTTACAAGAGACCTTATATAAATTTTTATTAAATATTTGTGCTGACTAACAAGAATTATGCGAACAAAATCTGCCTCAAGAAATGAAAATTTAACTTTTGATAGAAACAATTTATCTAAGTGGTTTTAAAAAATATAGATTAAATGACAGGCAAGTTGAAAAACAATGCTACCAAATATAATTAACTGATTTTGACATGCTTAGTAGGAAAAGGCATTCTGAATTGACACTTCACAAGCACTTTACACGCCTGGTTCCCCTGAGAATATCTGCTTGAAATGCATTTGGTCCTATTTTTCTTGCAGAAACAACTGAACATAGTTCAATAATTAACCACTGCAAATACCTTTAATTCTGACAGGTTTGGGCCACATGGTGCTATTAGAATCTGTCTTTTTTATACTCTCATGTAATTTTTGCTTTTTTTTTTTTATCAAGAACTCACTCTGCCCTATAAAACAATGTTAATTAAGAGATTTTATTCTTCTTTCTTTTGTGAAATTCTTTGGAGACAAGTGGCTTTTGTAATTTTCCTTTTTAATCTCCTATATCATACTTCTGAACTCCCATCACAAAGTGCGGTTAGTGTTTGTTATTTAATCTTAGCTCTTGCATATATTTCCTTGCTTAGAACCATGACATGTAATCCATTCCATTATAACATTAAACATTTTTTACAATTTACATATTTCAGCAGACTTTAAAATCTTTCCAGAATTATTAGATGCTTTCAATAAAGCAAGTGGCTTCTTTTGTGACCAATAATAGGATAAATTTCTTTTGTGCACCTAAAGATGATCTTATATGCTTTCATATAATATACATATACAGCTAAAAATGTTTTCTTTTCTGTAGACTACTTCTCCTAAGAACCAGTGGTGGGGATTTGTTTCTTTGTTGTTTTTTTTTAATGATATTAGAAACTACAAACACCAACTGGAGAAAATGAAGAAAACTTAAAAGACGTCCTTTGCAGGAAGACTATAATTTTCTTGATGGTATATATTATATTTTTATGTTTTATAGAGTTTCATACTAACTTGTCCACATCAATCCTATTTTTGTTTGCAAACATCAAGTTGCCAAAAAACTTGCTGAAAACTATATAGCATATTTTAAAAATATATTCTTGTTATAGGTAACAAGCTTCCTAATATGGTTAAATTTCTCCTTTATCTTTTAGAATATGGATTATGTCACTATCATAAAGTCAGAAAATATCTAGAAAACTTTTGATGTATTTTCTTGTATGTAGAATTGTTTCATAATTTTGTTAAAGGGTTATTTTGTTTATTTCTTTGTGTGTGTACAGAGAATCCAATCTATAAAACTTCAAAAGATTAAAATTCTCCTTAACAGACAAAATGTAATTTTTGCGTCAAGCGGTGTGACATAATTTAAAATAAGAATTGTTTTAACCATTTCATTCTGATGAAAAGATCTCTTTACAATAACATTAGGATAATCTTCATTGCCTGCCTCTGTGCCTTGAATTCCCACTAACAGCAATAAAGACATTGCAGGCATGTTGTACTTCTGGCTTCATCTGAAGTGTCAAGTGTTTGAAACTTTGTCTGGGGACCACTGAAGATTTTTCTATTTTCTCTTTAAGAAGGAAAAAATAAAATCCCATAATGTGTCCTAATTCTGATTTTTTTGTATCCTTCAACTGAAGTCCTCTTATATTATTTCAGTAATACCCCCCATCCCAGTGCACAATAAAAGCACTATGAGGTAGAGGATTGTTGGAATGTTTTCTTTTGAATTAATGACACATGTCTGCTTAGTTGAGATAATAAAAGTGTTTGCATTAGCAGCAAAATCTGTTTCTGGCTGACAGTCTAGTATCAGCTACTTTCTTTTTTTTCTTTTTTTAACAAGTGGATCCATTTCTTCCAGAGCTGCAGCAATCCCATTCCTGTATGGATAGTTAAGCAAACCTGCCTTTGTGCTATTAGCATTATGCAAATGAGGCTAAAATTCGTAATGGAATGACACTTTGGCTATAAAATGTGCTGTGGAGGGAAAAAAGTTGATAATGAAACAAGCATATTCACAGAAAAGAGAGAGAAGCAGGTAACTTTCCATTTATTTTTGCATACTTTATAACCCTTTTACATAAACTTACAAACAGGTCTTTGAAGTTATGCATTAGCATAATTACACTATAATATGTTTTCAGATTGTTTTTGTTTTCTTTAATTTCTTATTGTCTTACAAAAAGTTGAGCTACATTGGAAATATGCATTTTGCTTAGGACTAGTCCTCCTCCTTAATCCCCATACTCACATCAAAACTATTTTAGTTCCTTCCTTCCTTCCTTCCTTCCTTCCTTCCTTCCTTCCT
>VWZP01006706.1:63545-74578 GCA_013396995.1 Dicaeum eximium | reverse complement strand
TCCCTTCCTTCTTTCCTCCCTACTTCCTTCCTCCCTTCTTCCCTTCCTCCCTTCCTCCCTTCCATCCTCCCTTCCTTCCCTACTTCCTTCCTCCCTTCCTTCCCCCCTTCCCTGCAGGACTGCATGTGCTAGCTGTGCCAGCTGACTCCCTGCAGATCCCATGCTGGAGGAGAGCTCTGACACACTTCCATGAGATAGTAGTGTTAGAGAGTCTGTGCAGTGGTGCCACAAGAATCAATCAAGTCCCAGTTTCCCGCTAGAAATAAAGCACAAAGGATTTCTCACTGCTTTTCTATCATTAATCCCATTAGTGCCATTTCCCAGACAAAGTTATCTTTTACAGTAATATAATTTTTATGGAACAATTTTACCCTTATCAATCTGAGGGCTTTACACTCTCACTATAAAGCAGTGAGTATAGGATAATAAGAGTTAGTCAAGCACAGCATGTGGTATTATCCTTCGTGTTGGCTGACCAGCAATTACACTTGCTAACAGACAGTACATAAATAATTTCATATATATTAATATGAAATTCATAGGGTTTTTTCTGTACTCCGTTATTTTACCATTTTTGTTTACGGGTATCAAAGTATAGATAGTTCTTTGTATCTCAAGACTTTCCGTGGCATAAAGGACCACGAAAAAAACCGGTAAGGTTTCACTGAACCATGAACTGGTATTCTGGAAACGATGGTTCTCAGTGTCATCACATGAGGCAGAGAACTTTTAAAACCTCAAATTTTGTTTCTATTCCCCATTGGAATGGCCACAAATGTTCTTTTGACACTGGAATTCTGTCAAAAATTGATTTTTTTTTCAAAATAATACCTGAGGTTTTTAATTCATCTCTTTTCCTCACTCTTTCTCATTAGAGGTGACCAGGAAGCTCTTGACTGCAGAAAACCTTCCTTTGAAAAATTCATTGAAACCAATGTTCCTCTCAGGAAACATTTTTGCTTTTATAAAATTACTTTTAGTCACAGCTGTTCCAGCCAGGTTTGATATTGTAAGAATAATCGTAATACAGAAGACCTGCCTAGACCTTTTAGCATAATGGTGGAACTCTTATTTGTAATTTGAGTGTCTCAGATAAATTAAAGGAATAAAAGAAGTTAGCATAGGAAGAGAAGTAGCTGGACTAAATTGATAAATCTATATCTGTTTTGTAACATTAGAGAAAGAAAAGAAAACAATTATTTGATTGCTATTTGGTGGGTTTTTTGGGGAGCTAAATTGATGGGTCAGGTCAAAAAACCATCTCCCAGGCTGCCAGAGTTAAAATTATCTTTCCATTCAGAGCTCGTCAGGCCTCATCTGGAGTATTGTGTTCGGTTCTGGTTTTCACAATTGAAGAAAAATGCAGACTGGAGAATGTCCAAAGGAGAGTCTCAAAGATGATCAAAGAGCCTGAGAACCTGACCTGTGAGGAAACACTGAAGGTCCTAGATCTCATCTCAATGGAGAAGGCTCACAAGAGATGTCAGCACAGTGTTCCAGGACTCAAAGAGCAGCTACAAAGGGAAGGGTGTCTCTTCACAAGGCGCCATGCAGAGAAGACAAGGGCAATCAGTCCAAGTTGCACTGGAAGAGGATTTTTATAGGAGGAGCAAACATTCACTGGAACAACCTCCTCAGGGGGTGCTACAAGAGCTCTTCTGATCTTCCTTTCCTATAAAAGGTTGGAGCAGATGATGTTTTTAGAAGCCTTCCAACCTGGGCTACTCTGTGATTCTGTTAACAGATTTGTATAATCTATGTTGATTTTTTCCCTGGTGTGTTCCAACTATGAAGCTCTCTAAGCTCTAAAGATTTTGCTCTGTTTCATAAATGAAATAAAAATGAAAATGTGAGAAAAAAAGTGTCTACAAGCTCCTTCATATAACTGATAATATCTTTAAACTGTTAGTTAACCTGTTGCATATTGAGACTAGTACACTAAAATGCCTGTACTCTTCATCATTTGTGTAAAGAAGTTATTTGAACATTCTTACCAAGGCATAGCATGTTATCACAGTATGTTGATTTTATCACTGAGATTCTACTGTTTTATGTGTGGGTTCGAGTATAAACATTTGAGTGTAATTAAAATTAATTTTCTTCTTCCTTTCTATAGTCACAAAAAAAATCAAATGTAACACGTTTCCAGGTAAGTGTTGTTTTGAGAAGCATAATTTTCTGGGGGTTAATTTATTTGTGGAGTTTTTCAGGTTATAATCCCAAACTTTTAAATTGTTAGAAACAACTTTTAAAAAAATATTCTTCCTGTATAATCAGCTCATATAGTCTCAGCTCTGACAGTAAAAACCAGTGATGGGTTGATAAGATATTTCTTTTGTAGACCTTAGCACTTGCTTGTTAAAGATTGTGGCAAAATTTATTTTTCTTAGAAGATTTCTTATAAGAGAAATGGTATGTAGCTTTTTTGATTATATGTTTGATCAAATCCACTTCCAAATATGTGTTAGTCAGTGAACTTAGAAGATGACGTGTTAACACAACTTGGAAATAACATCAAATATCTGGGCTATTGTATCCATGGCTCTATAATTTATAACAAGTCCAAATCATTACTGAGGTTTAAATTGTCAGTATCACCATTGAAACCACGCACTCCAGTATGACATGTTATGCTGACAAAAGTAAAAATATATTCAGTGTAATTTCTCCATATTTGAGGGTCTGTTTCTCTCAAATCTATGCATCATAAAACATGCATTTTTTAGGAAAAAGGATGCCTTCCCTGTTACTCTCTGGCAGACCCTGCAGTAAGGAGACAGTAAAATAATGAAATTTTATCTTGCAATATTCCTAAGGAAATCACCTTTCCATTAGTAAAGAGAAAATATTTCCTTTTTAACCACTTTATTTCTGTGAGTTGCTAATTTGTAGAAATCACAGAATCACAGAGTCATTTAGTCATTTAGATGGAAAAGACCTCCAAGGTCACTGAATCCAACCTTTGACGAGTCACGTCCATGTCAAGTAGACATGGAATACGGTCCCTGGCTGCTTGCTGACCCCCAGGACCCCATCTGCACAGCTGCTTTGGCACAGTTCTCTTGGACTTGGAGAGTGTCATGGTTTGAGGCTTACCCGGAAATGGTAAGAATTTGTAGGCGGCTCATTGAAATCCCTAAACCACTACAGAGAGTGAAGGAGCTGGGCTGTTTCTGGACCAGACAAAACTACAGGGGCAGCTTGCTTCAGACTTGGTGACTTGGGTTGGCCAGGTTAGCGCCAATGCTCAGCAACTGTCCATGTCTTGGGAAGTCTTGTAGGTGCAAACCAACAAGGATTGTGCATTGCATCTTCTTGTGGTTTACAGTTTAGTCTCTGAGTCAGTGCTGGCATGTTTCCATCACTTGAAAATGGTTCATAGATAAAGATAAGTTTGGGTAGTTTGTGGATTGATCCTTTCTTAAACCTTGTTTTCAGGGCACTTCCGTATCTGTGACTTTCCATGGTGGAGAAAGTAGCCAAAGCTACTTCATGTGGATTTATGCCTGACTTCTTGCTGGAAATAGGCCATCCAGGCTTCTCTTCAATACAGACTATTTAATACCGCTTCTGAGCTCCCATTCCCAGAGAGCATTATCCAGAAGAACGTAACAAGCCCCCTCCTGCCTTCCAGCCACAGCTATTGGGACTTGGGTGTGAGCAGTTTCAGCTGCTGCTGTCACAGATGGACTGAGAGTAGGGCCTAAAGAATGGCCAGGAACATTTGGGTACAGAAGCACCAGCAGGAGCAGCTGCTGGGCAAAGGCCTTAGATACCCCTGCCCTGGTGCTTGGAAGTGGGAAGCAGGAAAAGCAGGAGAGAAACATCTTCTGTTGCAGCAGCTAATAATGATTGAAACCATGATGCACATCCCAAAATTGAAAGCATCTGGCTGTTTATTGCAGGTGAAAGAGGTCAGAGTGTTGCGGGCGCTGCAGCAGCCCTGCAGGGCTGGCCAGGTGCTCAGTGGTGTTCCCTCATGAGAAGTGCTGGCTGCAGCAGCCTGCTGAGAAATGGCATCAGAGGGTCCCACAGCTACTAGATCTCTCTGCACTCAGTCTGTCCCCACAGTTCCCCTTGTCCCCATGGAGGGCTGGGTGTCAGCACGCCTGCAGCTCAGGTTTTAGCATTGCTGTGGGGATCTGCTCCGGATCCTGGCTGCCTTCCTTTGGTGGCAGGCAGACCAGCCAGCCACATACTCCTCGTGGTTGTTGTCCGCTGCCACAGTGCACAGCAGTCGCTTGAAGGGCTGCTTGCACAGCGGGCAGGTCTCTGTCAGCTTGGCCCATTCCCGGATACAGATGAAGCAAAAGCGATGTCGACAGACTTCCACATAGGTGGCATTTTCAAGGTCACCCAGGCAGATGGGGCATAGGCCATCTGCTGCTGCCATTTCCGATGGCCCTGCTGGCAGCAGCTGGCTCATGCTGCTCCTTGTAGCAGAGTCTCTCCTCCAGGGCTTCCTCAGGGCCCCGCACCCAGTCCTGGAGAGGGAGACATGCAAAGTGCCTGGGTGCCTGGCTTTCTCTGGTGCTCAGAGGGGAGACATAAGGAAAGCCAAAGCAAGCTGTGGGATAGGGAAGGTAAGGGTCTCCTGAAGGGGGCACTTTCTGGGCTTCAAAGCAGCAGCAGCAGCAGCAGGTGCCCTGTGGGCGAGCTAGCCCAAGGGACAGCCCTGCACCTCTGCCTTCTGCCCTTACTGTCCGTAGGCAAGCAGCTGCCACTGAATGTTGAGGTGCTGGGGAAAACTCCTGTCTGTGCACCAGGGAAAGGCAGGCATGAAAAGCCCATGTGGCCCTAGGTTGGAAAGGCTCCCACTGGGACCTGGAAGGACAGGTTGAACAGGCCCTTTGGAGGTCTGCTCCATGGCAGGATGTAGAGAGGGAGCGAGAGCAGGAAGGGAAGGCCTGGTCTCCACATCTCCCCAGAGCTCAAGCTAGATGGCTGAGGGCCCTGGAGCAGGCTCTGGTGAGCTGTCAGGAGGCCTTGGGGAAAGACCTGTTGTGTCCAACCCCCAGAAGACTGCCAAACATAAAGTCTGCCAGACACTACTGTGTTTAGCACAGTGTACCTTAAGGACTCAGTGGGGAAAGGCAGAGAGCCTTCAGTGCTGGAAAGCCCCAGCACCCTCCTGGCACTCGCAGCTCTGGATCAGCTCCTGTGCAGGACCCACAGGGCCTCACAGCTGGGCAGACGGGAGAGGAGATTGGAAGAGGCTGCCTTTGCTCCAGTGCTTACAGCTGCTGCTCTCTAACAAACCAAAGCTTTAAGAGCAAGACCCTGATCCTTCCGGAGCCTGCAAAAGCAGCAAGGTTGGGGTGATGTCACAGTGACACTCTATGATGCTCCTGTGTTCCAAGGAACTGTTTACTGTTTGCCACCCAGCCAGGAAAGTAGATGCCCCAAAGAGGGAAAGTCTGCTGTGCAAGAGGTTTTGGTATCTTCCTGTAGCCTTGCAGGTGAGTTTTCACCTCTGCCTTATCACTGAAGACAAGGCAACATATCTCCTGCCGTGTCAGCAATTGGCTCATCTTTTTCCTGGTCTTTGCCACTTAGACATTTAGAGAAGCCCTTGTTGTCTGTGGCATCCCTCAGCAGATTCAGCTCCAAGCAATCTTTCAAGCCTTACTGCCAAGACCCTTCCTTATGCAGCCCAGCAGACCCTTGGACTGCTTTGCTAAAGGGTGGCTTGTGCTGGCTTGTGTTCAGCTCAGTGTCCACCCTTCCTCTGCCCTTGCTGGACAGGACAGAACCAGACAGGGGCTGCTCCAGACAATCCCTGTGCAGGACCCTTAGGTTCTTGCAACTGGACGGGTGGGAGCAAGCTGTGGGAGAGAGGAGGTAAAGGTTTTCTGAAGGAAAACCTGCTGGGCTGCAACCCACTGTTGTTCACCCAGTGCAGATACATTTGGTCTTGAGGCCTTGGAGGTGGGTTTTCACCCCTTATTTATCAGTTCCTGTGATGAAAAATCAGTGCCCAGTGCACAAGGGCCTGGCAAAACGCAGCCCAACAATGAGGATTCGGGAAAGGGTGATGGTTCATGAACAGTTGTCAAGTGAGATAGAAGAAGAAAGGAAAATGAAGGCAGACACTCGCACTACTGAATTTACCCTGGTCTTTAAAATAAAACTGTTCATGTATGGCAAAAAGATTGAGGTTAGAAGACTTGTATGAAGATGGCCCTTTGCCTCAAACAGGGTCACCTAGAGAATGCTGCCTTGTCCCTTTCAACAATAAGCTCCAGCTCATGGATTGCTGTCAGGAAATATCAGCATTACCTTTCTCCTCTTCCAGAACTTAAAGTTATTGTGCAAAGCATTCTATAGATATTAGTGTCTATATAGTTGTTTTATAAGGAGTAACACCTTAGAGATCACACTGTCAAATTTCAAGGTACCCATTGGTTAATTCTATTTAGATACAGTGAAATATCTTTTTTTTTCTTTTATAATGATATGGCATTATAAAATGATATTGCATCATTGGTGTGAATTTCTCCCTTATTCCTACAGAGAAAAGCCCCTTAAACACCCAGCACCTTTGTTGTCTTACTTTGCACACATGAAAACAAAACAGGGAGCAGAGTAACTTCTGTATCATTGAGTTTAAAGTGTGATCAGGAAATAACATGGTAGGACTTATTTGAATAATAAGATTTCATGGTGAGAGAAAATCTTTTCCAATGAGCATTCTACCTTAACACTTCCCATGAAAGATTTTGTTGTAAGAATATTTCTGAGTAACAAAAAAAAAGCCACAGACACAGACATAATAAGATTTTCCCATACATCTGTTTTACTGATTTAGTGGTTAGCTACATATTTGACAAAAGCTTTTGAATGGTATATGAAATTTTAAATGATTTATTGATGAGATATTTTAATGTCTTCATTTTTAAATTGTCAATAGATCACAAAGCCCTTGGTGCAATTCAGATTTCATGAGTGTATTGAAAGTGGTGGTTACATTTCCACTCAAATAATACCATGCTTTTCAATTATTAATCAATATTTCAATTTCTTGGTGTAACTGATACACACTTCACCCATCAAGAAACTATTTAAATTGTTTCGGTAGAAATTAAATCAACTGGCTGTCTCTGAGGGTAAAAAGAGGCACCTTTTTTGTCTTTTATTTTTTTTTCATCTGTAAGTGTATAGTACACTATAATGCCATGCACATTCTGGGCTTTTCTTGCAAATAAGTTTGAAATTTTAATGTTCTCCAAAAGCCATAAGAAGCCTTATTTTATTATTAAGAAATATTTGAATAATAATTATTTTTTATTCTGAGTAGGTTTCAAGGGAAAATTTGGTCTCAAATTCCTTCCACCTCTCTGACAGATGGGATGTTACAATCTGCAATAAACAGTTTTACCATTTCTGGACTTTGGACACAGCAGAGTACTGTGGGTGAATGAATCAAAACTCAAGATCAAATTTATAAATAAAAATAAAATAGTCTTAACTTGAAAACAAATGTATAAAACCTTTCTTGCCTTCAAGTCCCTCTCCCATCTGAAAAACCAGAAAGATCATTCGAGGTTTTATATTTTAAAAGCAATCTTTGTATGGCTGAAGTTCTTACTGTGACAAATCATGTTTAGTGCAGAGTGAGTTGAAAAGAGAAAGGTGCTAACAGCAGTTTCCTCAAGGGCTTAAGATCTCTTTTCTGAAAATATTTAAAACACATTAATTTAAAATTCTTGCAAAGCTTTCATTGTGACTTTCTTTAAACATATTTATTTAATTATTTTCCACAGAGACAGTTAAAAATCTGTCCCAGTTATCTGGAATATTTTTAACTTTGCAGAAATAAACCATCCAGGAATTTAAGTAATTCTCCCTATTTAATAACCCTAATTATTAAAATTAGTATTTTTTTAAAGGAACACAAGTGAATATCACTGTTCCTGGCATCCTTGTTTGCTGAAGGATGACCTTCTGCAGACAGCAGTGTCTCTAGGAAAGGCAATAAGGCATGCCACCCTGCAAGGCCAGTCTCCTTCTAGACACACACAAAAATGTCAATGGTGTCTGGTCACACTCAGTCTGTAGTAAATCTCAGCATGTAATCTTTATTTATACCATGGCAGCTAGTTTAAGGGACAGAACTGCTCATCTGATGTGAGGAAGGGGGTATACCAGCAATAAACATAACTCACTGAATAATTGATTTGCTAGATGATACATGATGTGTTAATGGAAACTCTTGAATGAAAATCAATTGTCAAATCCTTCATTAGATGATCCAGTTTTGTGTAACAACAGTACCTTATGACTGTGACAGTAAGTAGGTAAACAAGGTACTTATTGAAAAAAATTTGAAAAATATTGTTTCCATGTAACTATTTTATATGGACACATTTCTTCCAAGAATATTCAGCGGGAAGAAAGCTGGTGCTAGATACACGTTTCACTGAATTGACAGATAAGCATCTGTATGGCTTGGGTTTTGCAGTTCAAATGTCAATGCTTGCTGGGAGAAATCAAGAAATAAGTCATAACCTTTACTCAAATTTAGCATTAGCTTGTTATCAAACCATCGTCTGTGTTATGCAGTTGTCCATAGTGGTATATGCAGACAACTTAAAAATAGGAAGTCCTAGATAAAAAAAATCAAAGATGTTTCATTCAAACAAGCTTGTTAAATTGTGGATTATAATACAAGCAGGTGCTCTCTTTGGAAAAGGTAGCAGAAAATTTCTCAACATTAATAAGCTATAGGAAAGAGGAATGTAAATAGAAACTTTTAATATTAATTTTTTTGTGAATCACCTGATTATTAATCCTTAATACGAGCTAGCAACAAAACAGGAAACTGCACAGAAAAAAAATCGTCAAGTCATGGATATGTTCTTTGTATAACAGAATATACAGGGTTTATATGCCCTACCATGAGACTACCTTCTTGACCACAACAGTGTCTCTATTATCAACCTTAAATGTTGATAAAATGTTTCTTTGTATTTAAAATTTGCTANGGGGGGATATTGAGTCACCTTGCAGCTTTACAAAGAGACACTTTGAAGACACATGCAGCAGTTCTTGTTTCTGTGAAGAGAAAAAATAATCCAAAAGGTTTTCTGAAAGAGTGCTTTGACAAGCCTGCTTCTGACATCTACAAATGTTCAGCATCTGCAAAAAAATCCATCCATCTGTCTAAAGGAAATGAAAATCATTCTTCTTAGGACAATCATTGTCATCGTTTGCTCTCAACTACATCTTGGAAGATAACTGTTAGACAGATTTTAAATTGCTGAACTGATGAATGTGCAGAAAATGCCTCACACAGAATCAGTGATTTCATTCTAAGCATAGTACAGTAAAATTGGTATGATTCTTTCTCATGCCTGCATATCCAAGAAAAATGCTGTGAGTATAATCAAGACCTAGATACAGTCTTGATCTCATTAAAGCTTCAGTAAGTCAAAATATTTCAAGGGTACTGCTCCTTAAATTGGACTATAATAACCATGACAACTTCATTGCTTCTCTTTATGCAGAAATGAAGGTTCATGTTCTCAATCACAGAGATATTTTTAAAGAGCTTCTGCTGTAACAAATTAAGTCAAAGATGATATGTGTTGACCCCCTTCATTTTTCCATAAGTATTCATTAGTATGTTTAAAGGTATGGATTTTGACATCTATACTGAAATACGAAGTTGACAGATCTTAAACTTGAAATAGGTAGAAAACTATTTAAAGCACAAAGAAAAGTAACAGAGACACTCAGTATAGGCTCTGAGGAGTTTGGTTAGCTTTACAAATTGGATGCCATTGCTGTCTTCTATTCACACTTGAACACTCAGCTCTATCCTTTTTTTGCTGAGTGCAGATAATTTTTGAATATTATATTTTTCTTTAATTTAATTTATTTCACATGTAGTAACATAATAAGCAGTGCTTATGGTACACTGGAAGGTTTTTGAACAAGACTGTTATTTACCACAATGTTATTGGCATCACTTACCTCTACATCTACAAGATTGGGACCATGTGTTGTCAACATAAGAAATACAAAAACCATTGCAGTCCATGTGGTCTGCATTTTTCAGAACTAGATAGTCAGTGGCAAGACACAATATTCAACATTTGACATTTCCCATATACCTTAGATTAAAAAAAAAAAGCATTTTTCTCTGTTAATGTGTGTTTTTTTCCTTTATAATCTGAGTTGTTGAGTAGGTTCCTGTTAATATGAGGTAATGCAGACATTGTGTGCCACAATTGCACTCCTTGTCAACAGCTAATGTTTACAAAATGCAGGTAGATAAAGTCCGAGGGAGTTAACCTGCTTTGAACAGCAGCAAAAAACAATGGCTGAAGATTTCAATATAAAGACATACAGCCATGTCCTCAGAGTCACTGCAGGTACCACAGAATCATGGAACCATAGAATGGTTTGGATGAAAGGGACCTTCAGCATGATCTAGTTCCAGCCATTCAGCCATGGGCAGGGACATTGTTGTCTAGACCAGGTTGCTTAAAGCCTAATAGAGCCTGGCCTTGAGCACTTCCAGGTAATGCAGAACTTCTCTGGGCAACCTGTTACAGTGCCTCACCACCCTAACAGAAAAAAATTCTTCTTTATATCTATGTCTTATTTAAAAATAACAATAAAACAGAAAATAAGTGAAAATGGATATGTTTCTTATTGTGCAAATGCATATACAGAACATGAATTGAATTGCAGGCTTGGATTAATTTATTCATTATATTTTCTTAAACATTTATTTTACTATTTATTTCATTTTTAGTTACAAATTACATTGCTATTGCTTTTTTTACTTGTACATTAAGCTTTACATTATTATGCTTTTATGCTTTGCCTTATGTTTTTACACACAATTTTATCCACTTTGTTTGCTTTCACATGTAGCTTTTTGAAATGTTATACAGATGAAGACTATTCATCTTTTATCTCTTTCAAAAGAATAGACATTTACGTCTTAGTGGCTGTATAACACAAGAAATATTTGTACAGAAAATGCTTATTCATGAGAAAAAAACTCCTTTTCTTTTTTTTTT
>VWZP01006706.1:0-63516 GCA_013396995.1 Dicaeum eximium | reverse complement strand
TTTTTTTTTTTTTCTCCCCTGTAAGAATCCATCTGCTTTGGTGAATGTATTGATTAGTTAGGACTGAATTTTAAAGTAAATTAGAGTCAGTATTGAAAGGTTGAAGGGGCCAACATAGCTTCAAGACCTTTGTGTATTTGACTGACACCTTGATGTGAAATGATGAATATTTACTTCACTGGAAATACAAGAAGAGAGAGAGATAAACTAATATAGTGGTTTTAAAATAAATAAAAGAAAAAAATTAAAATAATCTTAGGATATGTAAGAACCACAAAACTTGTATGGCATCAAAATAATCATCTGAGAACTCACAAATAAAAGTACTTTGAGTATCATGGGTTTCTACACAAGAGGAAGATAAACAAAGCAAAGAATTTACTGCCCACTAATTTATTGCCAATGTGTTAACATGAGCTAGAAAATAATCTTCCTCTTCTTAGACATATAGACTTGTTACATACATTTGTAAGTGCAGCAAACGGGACTTAAAAATGTCAGAAAGTTTTCAGTAAATTTCTTTTTTCTCTGTAAATGTCAATTTTTCAAACCCCAAATAGTTTGCAAGGAAATGCTTATTTTTGTGAATTTTATATTTCGGTTTTGTTCTTAAATTAGTTTTGAAAGGCTTAAGCATCACATCTTCTCTGTTTGATATAGAAACAGTTTTGGGTTTGGATCATATGACTATTTAAAATTATATCTTATTTTTAGTGAAGATAAAATGAAAATCAATTAATTTGCTTTGAAATTAATATGGTAAATGTTTTCATCTATCTGAATGGATAAGGGAAGCTGTTCCACAAAAAGGTAAATAATGACTTCAATTATAATGGACAAAATTTGATGTAAGGGGAACAACTTTTCATTTAGTCTGTGGTGAACAAAAAAATCACCACTTGATGTGATTGCTGCGATGCCTGAGCTTTGGATTAGACCTAGAGAGTGGAGAATTAACACAAATTCAATTAGTTGATTTATTTATTATCGATACACCTATGTTTTTTAAAAGGCATAAATGAATGAAAGTCAGGGGTCAGTTCATTACATACAAGAAATCTATGAGCCTTGTAAATATTGAATGAGATCTACCCATGCATTTTTCTTTGTGCAGCTGTTCACCATTCTCCAGTTATTACTTTCAAACACCTTTTCCACACAGATCTGTACAGACCATACACAAGTTTCCAGGACTTAAGCTTGTTAGCACCTGGATCAATTGTTGCAAATGACAAGAGCAGGAGAAAAAGGACAATGCACTTCCTGACTCAGATGTTTAACAACTGGTTATCTGCATCTGAGGTAGTCATTGTCATGGCCAGGGAGGGAAATGCTTGAGTTTCAGGAGTGGCACCTCTCTTCTGGAAACAGACATGGAAGAGCCATTTGAAAAGTTACTTAAGAAAAAAAAAAAAAATGGAGGGTTTTAACTTTTGAAGGAAACCAAAAAGCTAATTTTAAATGTCTTAAATTTCTAGTTCTAACATTAATCTAAAATACTTGAAGTCAATTTTTTAATGAAAATTTGGTCCTCACTGTAGAGACGAAACTTGTTAACTATATTTAAAAGTTTTACGGCTACCTCTTTTGTATCTGTTCGCAGCACCTAGCTATTCATACAGTTATAATTACCTCCTCCATAATTTTTGAATATATTCAGGCTGACCTGCCTGAACTCAATTCCAGTGCACTAATGAAAATGATACTGATAAAAAAAGTGTTCCCTTTGACTACATCTCATATTTTAGTTTTCCATTGAAGGAAAATAGTTGATATCACATTTATCTATTTCAAATGTATGATGCTTTGACCCAAGTAAAAATTTTCCTCAGAAGTGTTCATGAAATGTAAAATTAGTTATAACACTTTCATAGGTTAATCAGAGACATTTGTGAGCATACACAGCTCTTTGGGAGAGGAGCATTGAAGGGACAGCAATGCTGTTAATAACACAGAATTTTATAGCAAAGTATCTTTGGGAATTACAAAATTTTTAGTAACTTTTAACTTAAAATTACAAATAGAATCATGGCTTTTTTTCTTTGAATATGTATTTACTTATGTATTTTTTTCTATAGCATTCCAATGCTACTTCATGGTATCTCTCAATATGTTGCTAACTCCATTGTATCTTTTTTTAAATAAAAAAATAAATAACAAATGGCAACTTCTGCAGGGTAATGATTGGATTAATTAGGTTCTCTACATCAGACAGCTTTTACTGTTTGATATAATGAAACAGTTTCACTATTTAAAAAACAAGAAATAATATTTTTGGTTTTTCTAATTGCCATATTTTTTCATAGAACACAATAAAAATTATTTGAGACAGGAAAAATATTTTAATTGCTTTTCAAAAATGGTTATCCTTCAAATTTTTGAAAGGATCAGATCCATAGTCCATGACTAGGGATTACCAGTGAACTAAGATATACTGATTTTACCCCTAATCAAAAGGCCAAGGAAGACTATTTTTTCCTTAAGTGGAAAAGAAACACATTTACGTATAAAATCACAGATAAATTTCATTTCCATTTTTTGCTTTTTCCCAGTTGACTTAACAAGCAAATAAAATCAAGAAGTCAAACAAATCAACACATTCCCCAATATTTGCAAAAGTAAGATATTTTAGCAGAAGAATATTTGAATGCTTACTGAACTAACCAGCAGCTTTTTGCTTTGACAACCTTTACAAAATATGGCAGGCAATGTATTTTGAGGACTTTATAACCAGGGTCTGCACCAAATGCATTAGTAAGAGGAATAAAACAAAACACTCAGACATGCAGCACAAAGCATAAGCCAGGCAGTTCTGGATTTTTCAAATACTCATAAATAAAACTGGTTTTACATTAGTACCCAATAGCATAAAAAAAACCCCAAGGGTGATGTAAAATTTTAATCTGGCCATTAATTAGCCGTGAATCTAATCACTCAACATGAAAGATATTACTGTGGTCATCATGCTCTATTTACATGTTCTAATGGCCATGCAAAGTAAAACATTAATTTAACTGCTATAGCAGCTATGCCTGTAAATGATATCACAAATTACAGTTGTCTGCATTTAGAAGCTCTAAGTTGATGCATCGTATTGCAGTAGTTAGGAACAAGGAGGCAGCTTAATTTTTACGGTTACCATGAAGGAAAGCTATATTCTCAAGCAGTCATGTTTGGCGCATAATTTCTGAAGACTCATGAATCTGAACTTGTTATGAGCTTAGACTTAATTTTATGCAAGAGGCTAGTCCATCATTATGCTTAGACTGACACAATGCTCTTAGCACTTTTGGTAAAAAATCTGTTGTCTTCCTATTATATTGTATACTTCCCTGATGATAATATTACTAACATTAAAGTTAGCATTCAAGTACAACCAGAAATATGTTTAAAAGGAAGGAAAATCTACCTAAAGGAACTTCTGTGCCTAATCATAACATATAACATATATAATTACATTATTATGAAAAGTTTATATACCTGCAAAAACGCATCTATCCTAGAAAAAGACTTTGCAAACATTCATGTCTATCAGTTCCTTCATTCCTGAAATTTTATAAGGAGATTTGAGAAGAAAAAAATTTAGGATATGACAATATAATTAAAAATAAAAATCTCAAAAGATTGAAGCTACCATTTTAAAAGGAGGGCATTTGTCCTTTATGATTGCATCTCCCCAGTCACACATAAAAGACATGACCATAGCAAACAACATTTAAATCCCTTTTATTGGCTAATTTCCCAGTGTATTGCTTTATAATTTGTTCAATGAGATCATCTAAGTACAGTTTGTAACTGAGTGATTAAAACAGAATATTTAGAGAACCATTCATTCAAATAAGTTTGTAGTGCCCCAAAACTGTGTGTTGAGAAAGAATACTGCTCCTCATCTAAGATATAAAGGAACATGAATTTATCCATGTCATGGAGGAGAAAACTTTCATGTTACAACATAAAATGTCTTATTTTAAAGATTGAAAAAAGTGAAATTTTTTAAAAACTCTGTATATGTCACAGTACTCCTCAGTTGCAGCATAGGTGTATTTCCCACAAAATATTTTGACAGAGCTTTTAAAGTAGAGGAAGAATTAGTAACCTCATTTTACAGTAACTCTGTAACATCCTGTGCACTTGGGGAGCAGTTTTGAAGCAAACAGTATTGTCACTCCCTATAGCCCTGCAGTGAAAACACTGATCAAAAGCATTGATGAGAAGGATGGAGGCAAAGACAACTAGTCAAGAAGAAAAGAACAGGCAGTACTGTGGTTTTCAAAAGGATTAGTTGGCCTCCCATGGACTTATCCTTCAGGTGCTTTCTTTTACCTCTGTGCAAATTACCTGTATTTGTCACCGAGGAGCTAGCCCTAAAAGGTGGAGCTACTGGGTAACATGAGACCTTTGCTGGTCTCCTGTCTGAGCCATGGGATTGGTGATCAGGTCAGAACTGAGCAGCTGGCTCTGATTCTCAGTTCAGCTCTCTTGCAGTTCATCAAATCCTCATTTCAGGCATGAGCTCAGATTGCAGATATTGCTGCTTCTTCCTAGACAAAAAGGACAAATGAATGGTGATTGATTTGTTTGGGGATTTTTCCATTTTTCTTCTTTCTTTTGAGAACAGCCAGGGTGTTCATTGTTGTAAAAGAATTATATGAAACCTTAAAAAATCCCATTGGTGAAAATTAAAGAGTTTATAAGTATATTTCCATATGTTTTTGTATTTGAGGGACATAAAAATTTTAAACACATTCTTAATTCAAATTTCTCTGTGCAAGCAGAACCTCATTTGTTCTTATCCTGCATTTCCTAGGTATAGTAAAAGAACTCACTGAAAATCAGCATTTAGGTTTATTTCAGATGTAGGAGAGATACTGTGACTTGCTGTTCAAGAACTTAGCTTGTTTTCCATTTACTCTGCTAATTATCTGAGTCATCTCATACAAGTTTAGCTGTCTAAGTCAGAAATCTTGCATGTCTGTGCATAGAGGAGGAAGCAAAAACAGGAGGCAGACATAACATTTGTTCAGGGTGGGGGACCACAGTTACTTTTTTGAGCTCCATTCACTCGGGAAACACAATAACATAACACTGATACCGTAGCAGATGACCTAAGCGTGTTTCCTCTTCTGTCTCCTGCCCCTTAATCCTGATGAGAGTGAATTATGTCTCTGAGGGAATAGATTCAGATTTGAATCGGGATTTTTGTTTGTTTGGATAAACTTTAATCTTCAGTGAAATTGTCTGTTTTTATTATTAAAAGGCTCATGTACGTTCTACAACACTAATTTACTTTTTCATAAATGCTTCTACAGGGTGGTTCAGGAACCCATCCAGGTAGGTGGGGAATGTTGCACTAAGTGTTACAGAAAAAAAAGACCTTGATGCCTGAGTCTCTCTGGGCTGAAAACATTTCTTACTGTGGCAAAGGCTTTCTAGATATGTCAGGTGAAGTAGGAACCATTCAGAATTATTTACTGTCATCTGCAGAGCCAGTTTTTGAATCTCAGCCACTCTGCTATGAGTTCCTTTGAAGGATGAAGGAAAAACATGTTTCTAAACCTATTTTGCCTACTGAAAGAAAACAAAATCTGTAGCATCATAATCAGCAGAGCTCAGTGTGATAGTGAGACCTGCAGTTTATCAGCTCTGCTCACATGAATAAGTATCACTTCAGTCAATGGGAATTCTTATAAAGGCAATCTGCAGGTTTGGAGATAAATCAAGCAGCTAAAGAGGCATTAAAAATGTGCAAGGATGGCAGAAAAATACAAGCAGTTTAGAATATATTTAGCTAGCATATAAAAGAACAGAGCTTGAAGCTGACATGGTTTTAATATAATGAATGCTATAAGCTTTCCTCTTATACCGTCACCTCAGTGAGATGGACAGGAAGATTTAAAAAATGATGTTGAAAATGAAAAGCTTTAGATTTTTTTGTTTGGTTTTGAGTCTGCTCTTGTCATTTATAAGATGGCAGGTAAAGCACAGGGGGATATTAAAAATACAAGCAAGTCTTGTCCTTTTGAAATGGAGTTGGATTTTGACAGCAGTGTCTCTGTTGGAAGTGAATAAGAACTGTGATTTTTTTACAGATATAAACAGTAAAAATAAAACACACAAAATAAAACCAGTGGTTCCCTATATATTACAGTGAGAATATTTAAAAAGATATTTAATTATAATGTATCACAAGTACTAAACCTTCATAATTATTTTCATGCAGAGCTTAGTGTATTTAATATAATAATTTCTTGTTTGTTTAGATAAAAAAGGACATAATCAAAGGAATTATTGCTCCTGTATTCCCAGAATGTTCTTACATTTTAACTAGAACGGAAATATAGATCTTGAAGATGAGGGGAACTTTATTTTCCACAGTAAACTTCATCTGGTTGGGAATAGTGACCAGACCCAAGGTGAGGGATCTGAGTAGACTGCAGAGAGTTGTAGGGGTGAATGGTGAATGTCTTTCCAAACCTTGAAAGTGTAAATGTCACAACTGACTAAAGGCATTAGAGAATGCTAGTATGAAAAGCAGTTAACAAAAGTTATTGTTTATTGTGCAAGACAGCATTGTTAAATGTCATCGACAAATAAAATAAGCTAGTTAGACATACAAATTCCTAGTGCAGCTGTACAGCCTTTTGACAGTTGAACCAGGATTATATTCTCTCAGTTGCCATCCAGAAAAAAAAGGTTCAATTTTACTTGTAGTAAACACAAAGAAGACATATATTAAGACAGATATCTAGAGGGAAACTTCTGAAAATTTAGCTGTGAGCCATGCTGCTAGGCCACGCCTAAAAAAAATCACAGAACTGATATCCAAACAGAAATGTAAAAAACCCCCAAAGTAGTTTAGACAGATGAGCAGCTCACCACATGAATAGTGTATGTTGTTTAATTTGCTTTTACTGAGTCTTTCAACACTATCTTTCATAACATCCTCAGGAACAAAGTGGTGTAAAGATTACGGAAGTGAAAAGTGCAGGTGACTGAAAGCTGGTTGAACAGCCAGGCTTAGAGAGCTGTGATTTGTGGCACAAAGTCCAGTCAGAGGTCAGTTGCTAGTTGTATAACCAGGGATCCATATTGGGACCATTGTTGGACAACAGCTTCATTAACTACTTGGGTGATGGTAGAGGGATTGTGGACCTAAATGATCCTTAAGGTCACATTCAACCCAAACTGTTGTATTATCCCATGATTTTGTGATTCAGCAATCTAATAATGCTCTGATTGCTTCTATGATGCTATGAATTGTGCTGTCAAGGCAAAGAGGGCCAGCAATTTTCCCAGGTGCACTGGAAAGAGTGTTGCTAGCAGGTCAGGAAATCCTTCCAATCTATCTCAGAGTTTGCCCAGAGAATCCTGGGGGTCTGAATCTTTGGAACTATTCAAAACACATCTGGATAAGGTCTTGAGCAACCTGGTTTACCTGACCTTGCTTTAAACAGAGGATTGAAGCAGAGAATCTCCAGAGGTCCCTGCTGACTGCAACATTTCTGTGATTCTATGTCTATTGACAGACAAACTCTTTATTCTAGTACATTCTTCCCTGTGACCAGAATGCTTTTAACATCTTTACAATGTGTTCAATAGCTCAGATTTACCAAGTCTTTCAAAGAATAATAAATACCATAAAATCAGTCTTTTATGGATGAGTATTTTCTTCTGGCATTAGTGATAAATGTTTTCTAGTAGCTGTAAACATCACTATTCTGTGCAGTGCAGCGGGGGTTAATGGATGTATCTCCAGCCCTGGAAGCCCAGGAGCTGATCTTTCCCTGACACTGGGCAGAATCACACTGAATAGGATGATAAAGATGTAAGAGTCCTCACTATTGCTGTCACATTTCAGAACGAGTCGTTTCTGTCTGTGGCGTCCTCTAAGCTATCAATTCAAATAAGGTTTGCTGAAGACAAATTCCAGACAAAAATTAATGAACACTGATAAGTGAAGAACCAGGAAGAGGTTGAAGAGGTGCTGAGAGGTACTTCATAAGTGTGCTGTAAAGGCAAATGGACTTACTTGAGCAGATGTGAAGTTTTCTGCTCCTACAATCATTAAATGAAATCAAACCTGAAGAATCTTTATTATCTTTGATTTCTTTGCTTTGGAAAGCAAAATAAGTTCCCTCATAAATGTTAGTTCATTTTAAAAAAAGTAGCACTTTTACTGTTTAGATTGTTTAGTTTCTCTAGCCATGGACAAAAGTTGAATATATGAGTATATCCCTACAATAAAGCCAGTCACAAAGGAAAGAAAGATATAAATTATTTTATAATTTTATAATATGGTTATTTTTTGTATGTCAGTGGGCAAATGCAGTGCATCTTGGTTACATATACATTATTTCAGCTTTTCTATGCCAAACCAAAAGAGAAATGTCTGTTAATAAGACAAAAGGTCTTGAATTAATTGTTTTTGCACTCAGAGATCAATAAAATCCACTAGAGTGAACACCACAGTACTTTATAAAAACAAAGCTATCACATAAAAGGTCTGCAGAATAAAGATCAGCCTCCAGTGAGGTGGAATTCCACACAACAAAACACAGCAACTTACTGACTTTTGGTTGCCCCAAACTGAATTTCTATTCATTCCACTTTCGATCTTTTCCCGTATTCCACTGTTTTTAGAGTTCTTTTCTAAAAGTTCCTTATTTTAGCACAAGATAAATTATTATCATGGCATATTAAAAGTTCTGTAAAAAATTAATTTTTGAATGTTTAAGTTAGTCATTGCAATAGTGGAAAACACGAAAAGTTTCCCTTGATACTAGAAAACATTTAATTATTACATGCAGCTTAAGAAAATTGGTTTCATCATACCCCATTGTTAAGTCTGGGACCTTATTTTACAGAAAGTGAGAATATATAGGGATTTAGAACTTTATCCAGAATAAATTTATATAAAACTTCAGTCAACAACATGTATAAGCTAAGTGCCTACTTCAGGAATTTTATGAAAAATTGAGATGATCATTAGGTTATAAATTATATTAATAATATAAATTAATGATCTTGTGCTACCTTCTTGAGGGAATGAAAGAGAAAAGGTAAATTTGTTGGTGCTATTCTTAACACATCACAGAATTCCGATTCAGTGGGATTACATATGATAACAACGTATTTACGTAGGAGCCTAGGTTTCTATTTGGCCCATGTTTTCTTCTCTCATCTGAAATTAATTAAGACATACTCAGGATATTCTGTTATTTAAGTGAGCTGCTTGTCTTGTGTCATGTAAATGAGTGAAAACCAAACATTTATTTACACCCCTCTCATTTCAAATTTGATCAGTGTAAGTCAGAATAACATGTTTGTGTCATCAAGAAAATTGGAAACATTCAGTCCAAAAGGGCAGTTTCCAAAGTGCAACTGTTTTTTATTATCTTTCATCTTCTATCTTACCTCTCCCCATTCACAAATTTCCTACTTTTCTTTCTTTTGTCCGCAGTTTTGCTCAAAAAATACAGCCTCTACCTACTCCTTCAACTGTGTAAGAATTCAGCAACAACATATATGAGATATATGACCTTGTATTATTAAAAGTGGTAAGGCTAAATGCTGCCTACTTACATATATACTCCATTTCCACTCCTCCTCCTCTTTATATGCTTGCTAGCCACTGTTGGTCACCATTTGTATTTCCTTCTCTAGAAGAAGAAGTATTAGTGATAAAAGTTATTTTATTCTTTCACAATATCAAGAGGGATGATCATACCCACAATTGTTGTAAAACTAATAAGTTTCCATTCAGGAAAGATCCAGATGTCTGAACAGCAGCTTCCAGGAATCTTTCCTGTTCCCCAGCTGGGTTGTTCTCCTTGGGAAATTGAGATCTCTCTGGGAGATGTTATTTCATACTGGACACAGTGTCACAAGTTATTGCCAAGGCTTTCTCTTCCTACCCTGCCATTTTTGGATGCTGCAGTCTTTAAGCTGTATGAAATCCCTGTTTCCTTTCCTGTCTCTTGCAACAAAGTTCAATACGGACACTGCGGCATAAGGGAATGGTAGGAATTGACGGATATGCCCTAAATTTTCACATAGTCACCAATATTCAGAAATGCCTATTCTCCTCTGAGTAAGATGAAATCTGAGGAATGTCCTCCTTGTTCTTCCTCTCCACAGCTGCTTCTGTCCTCCAGGGAATGTCATGTCAGCCTCATGCAGGCTCCTTTCCAGCAGCCACTGATCTGCTGCTTCCCCTGCTCCCTAATGAGCATCTTTCTCAGTTTCTACAGCAGCCAATTCCAACCTTATCCCTGAAGAGCTGAGTGAAAATCACAGCAGGGTAAAGCTGAAGCCAGCTGCTGCTGGCATCAAGGCCATCCGGGCAATGGGACATGGAGAAAGATGGAAAACACTGTCTATGTTTAGGGCAGCTGCTCCTTGCTGGCATGAAGTGTAGTAGGACCAGGGTATGTTGTACACTCTGTAATGACTATGGGAAACTCCATCTATCCCAGCCAGACTAGCCCTTTTACAGCTGTTAGCACTGTTGAAATGGTTTGGTTTTTTTCAGCCTGTGAATAAAGTTAAAGGATGTTGACTTTATTCCACCATCCAAGACTGTGTTTCACTGTCATCTGGAAGGAAAACCCCTGACTTTTTACAAAGGAAAAGTAATTTTTCAATTAACTCCTAACCCTACAACTCCCCTTCCCTATATTATAACTTCTTTGTTGCATGTATTCCAAGTATTCTGCTATCCATCTTAAAACCTCTACCTCAAGCAGGGTTAGCCTATACAGCTCTCAGTTTTTATATTAGGGCTGGATGTTCTAATCCAAATTTTTTTCTGTGTGGATTATTAGACTTGGGAAGTTTATGAGTAATTTCTTATCTTATTTACATACACTTCTTTACATCTCTGTGGGGATAAAAGCGTTTCAATATAACCACTTGATCAAAATGGAAAACGACTTGAAAAGGAAAGTAAAATTCTTTATATATATATATATATGTATATATATGGTTATTCAGTATTCATGCAGCAATATAAATCAAGGTAAAAGAAATACAGACTCACAGAATCAGAGAATGGGTGTGGCTGTAAGGAACGTCTGGAGATCATCTAGTCCAACCTCCTCTAAAACACTAAGATTCCGTCTAAAACTCTAAGGTTCACTTAGAGTAGTTTGGGATCATGTCCAGGCAGGTTTTGAGTATTTCCAACAAAGGCAAAAAGGTACACAAAAAAATAGAGGGCTTCTGGTCCTGTGCTCTGGTTTCTGCTGGCTATGAGGTAAAATGTGCCCCACTAAGTCTTGATATTTGCTGCAAAATGCTGCTGAGAGAACAGATAGGAGAGGACAAAAAACAGTAAGAACTACAGAAATGGACATATACATAGAGAAAAGGGTTATATAGATGGGAGTAAAATGATTTATGGACACAATCACCTAAGGTAAGAAATCCTCTGAACAACTCATGTGCGAGAGGCCTGGACTGTACGCGGCAGAAGGGTGAAAGGAGAAATAGCCTCTGTATTAATGTTTGTGCCCTTTCTCTCTCCCACTCTACTATCCATCACGTAGAGCAGAAGGCAGTGATTGTTAAAGTCTCTGCAAGCAAACACAAATAGACCATAACTTAGTTTTTCTATACTGTTGATTATGGATAGAACAGTGAGTGATAAAAAGATGGGCACACAATGGTTGTATAAGAGATTTTAGATGGCTACGTCATGTAGGAGTGGGAGCTGAACTAGAAGGAATCTAAATAAGTTGTGAAATACAAAACCATATTGACTATGAATCAGCAATGTATTCACTGCAATTTAGGAAAGCATTGACTTCTTTTCTCCCTATTGCAGCTGAAAGCAACAGGGCAAACTGCCATCTGATTTGTTAGGGCTTAATTAATACCTGTGAAGCCAAATGGAGTCAGCAACTTTCAGCAGCTTTGGAGGAAGTATTTAATGAAGTCACAAGCAGACAAAACCAAGGCTCCAGACAAAAATTCGTTATCCATTGAATGCTAAGCAACCTCCCTTTGAACTCAGCTAATTTCCCTCAGGTGTGTGCTGTGAACTTGGCAGTTTTCACATCTATCAGCCAGCACACTGTGCCTTTCCATGGCAATATCATAACGTCATATCCTTTATCAGTCTGTTAGATTATCAAGTTATCTACTTCCAAAATTACTACACCTAAGTGTCCATTTTAATTCTTGTATAATGTATAATTTCCTATCTGGTAATTGTAGTCATAGTCATAGTAATCACTTCTCATTCTTTCATATACTATATTTTTGCATTCATTGTAGTGATTCTATAACTAAATAAAATACTTCTATTATAGAAATCTTAGAATTATATTACTTTCTCAATGCCCAATGCAGTTATTTCTATTTCTCATTCCTAGTTTAGCTTTTCAAATATGTTTTGGTAAAGATAAAAGTAACTCCTGCAAACTGAATACCATTTATTAAAATTGAATTAAATAAATTGAATAATTAAAATTGAAGCTATATAGATCATTTGATGCTTTCAATTTTAAGACTTTTTCTGAATAAAAACACTAGGACACTAAAAAGCGCAATTCTCTGAGGCTCTCAAGGGATTCTCTCTGAGCAAAGTAGGATAAGTGTGAAAAGTAGCCTTTACAAAGAGGACTGGTCTGATGCTCATAAAAGCAATTAATGTTTAATCTCCCAAAGCAATAGAAACAACTTTCTCCTGAACATCCTCAAAACAGCCTCATGGCCAACTCCGTTACTCTTGAATCTGAGCATTTCACTACCTCCCTTAGTGTTAGACTTTCAGACTTTTTATCTCCTGCCTGTAAAACAGAGAATTCAGGTCAACATTATGTGGTTTCATGGTTTGTGGTTTAACACATAGGTGGCTAATTAATGGTTTGATAGTTTGTCAGGAAATAACTGGAAAATAAATTTCCTGGGGTTCACCACCTAATGTGGTTTTACATGAAGGAATTACAGTGACACCCAGAAGACAAAATAAAAAGACTAGAGGAATTATAAATGATGCAGAGAAGAGCTGAAATAGAACGCCTGAGATTTTTCACTGGGCATGCTTATCCTACCAAAAAAGATCCTTTTTGAAAATTCCAGTTTTGTGGGGTGAGAAAAGGCATTAACTTTTCAAGATAGGAAAGAAAATACAAAAATTGATTTTGTGCAGGGGAGAATCCATGTGAGTACCCTGAAACTACTTTCCTCTAAGGCTTCTGGCTAAGAAAATCCTACATTCCTAGCAATTGTTCTGCAAATCTAGCAGCTGAAGAATAATTCTGCCACTGTTTTCAGTCCAGTAAAAAGATCTGAAATCTGTAGGATCTATAACAGACTAGGCTATTCTTACTAAAGTAATTATTCTTAAAGAAAGGTGTATTATTATTTTCTAAATGAAAACACTTCCAAGAAAAAAATCTGATTGGTTATTTTATTTTTTGGATTAATGATGAAAATAAGTTTTAAGTGGAATTGGAGTTTTTTTCAGTTTAAATAAATAAAAAAAAAATTCAAAGAAAGTGCAAATAACAAAATTAGTACTCATGTTTCTTTTATTTTGACTTGGCTCAAAGATTTTCAACCGAGCTTCCATAATCAGATGAATTTTTAGCTGAATTTTGCAGAACACTTTTTAGTATTTTATTTAATAGAAAATTTGTTTCAGATAAAAGATATTGTTTTGTGTAAGAATAACATTTCAGACTGCAGGGACCAAATCATATATAACTAGATCAAACTTGTCTGGGCCTTTTATTAAATAGTTCCGAAAAATTTGTCATTGCTGAAGTCTAAGTTTATCCATATAACTATAAAAATCCTTTTTCTCTTAGACTGTAGCCAGTGAATCTAGAAAAAGATGCATCAGTATTATCAAATTATTCTCTTTATTAAAAACCCAACACACAATGCAATCACATGCCAACTGTCTGTATTTCAAAGTGCTAACACAACATACTTAAAGACTCTCAGTTGAGGCTTACACCACAAATGTATGTGCTGGTCTGTTTAATTTTATAAACATGTTTGAGCTAATCATATCAGCAAAAGGTCAAGCTGTAACTTTACAAATAAAGGACAAGACTTAAACCCAAGAACAAATGAAACATACAAGTGTAACTTTGCACCCCCCACACCCTCATCTCCCTGGGAAAAGCAAGAACATAATTTTCTTTGGCTGTCAGCCAAAAAGTTAACCAAAATTCATCATATTCAAGATGTAAATCAATAAAGCTTTTTTAGTATTGAAATGTATGTGATACAACAATAATACTAGACCTAGAGGGAAAAAAAAGAAACACAACAGTGGACATAAATTTCATTCATTTGAAGTGTTACTGCATTGAAGAATGAAAATAAGGTAGATTCTTATAGAAATAATAATACTCCACTTTTGAACAAGTCCAATTTGAGATGGTTTGATGAGATGATTTATAAATTCAGTTTCTAAACCAATTTTCTTTAAATTGTGACTATATTAAATTCATGACTAAAAGAAAATATTTTCACTCAGACCTCATTGGATTAAAGAGCAGCATTTGTCAAAAAGTGAGTCATCAACAGACAGCAGACACTAAGGACTTACATTTAAAAAAATTAATAATAAATCTTGTTCTCTGTGGTTCAAACCAATCTCTAGTTTCTATAGCCAGAAGCTTATGCCTTTCTGTGTGATCTGATAATGGCTATTGTCACTGGCAAAATAAATATTCTGAACTGGATAGATTTGGGATATGATCTTTATGATAATACCTGGGGTTTGGTTTCTTACCTTCCATTTGTATGCAATTTTTTCACTACGCAGCCAAGACCTTAAATATAGACACTAAGACATTAAATTAGAGAGTTCAAAACAATCATTTAAATGCACAAAGAGAGGTTCAGAGCTCTGTGAACAAAATAGGTGTCTATATTATATATCAGACCACTCTCATTTGCTGATAAAAACTGTACGCTCAGAGCTGCAGAACCTTCCTTCCTGTCTTCCATGGAGGTGGATGTGTGAATGGAGGAATGGGGACACAAAGGAAAGTGAGGACTAGTGCTGCTGCTTCTCTATTTGTCAGGTGTGTATTCTTACATATTCATGCACACTGGAGTAACCAGTCTGTGAAGTTTTTATTACTCCACATACCTTGCTGCCAGCAGCTTTTCTGCCAACATTATTTGCTATAACCCTAATGCTCCCACATTAGGTCTGTATTTCATCACTGAGATTTGGTCCAAGGGAAGACATGAACATTGTCAGGCATGACTGTTCTGAGATGAACAGAGGTGTGACTTCTGTTTGCATTTGGAAACTTAACACACCTGAGCAGAATTTGTCTCTGAAAAGGTAAAATTATTTTAGGGGTTTTATAAATATGTTTTTAGCCAAAATACGGACTTACACCTTTAGCACCATTTCACTGGACAGTCTGTCCCTGACTTCAAATAGTGTTACACTAGAAGGTTTGAACATGAACAATACCCATTTAAGCCTTAAGTGATGTAATTGAAAAAGTTCATTGAAGCTTTTCCTCCATTAGTGAACAGAGCAAGTAGTGTTACTTGCACTACACAGGAAATAAGCCACATTCCTGTGGCACTCTCCAGTCTCAGAACAGATACAAGAGCACCTGAAAACTCTACCCATGGAAACCCTACCACAGTGTAAGGGAAGATAATTTATTTTGATTTTTTCTGATCTTGGATTTTTTTTTTTTACTTTATTTGGGTACAATGATGTTTTAAGCAATGTGATAGGTTTTATTTCTTTCAGAAATAAATATTTTTTAGGATTATAAATGTATTACAATACCGTAAAAGGGTAAGGATTTTTAATATACTATTGTTGCCTTTTGCCCAACCTGCAAATGAAACTTGAGATAATTTTAGTAAGGAGGTAATATAAAAGAGGATCTTTAATGAAGGCCTTCAGGGGCAGTTATGGAAAGATGTCCACAAAAACCCACCCTTACAGGGATAAACACATTTATAGGTTTTAGGAAATTAGCATAATTGACAAAAAGCACCAATTAGGAGGACAAGTGGTGATGCAATTCCCCTCCAGGTCAAGCCCCTTCTCTGGAGCCCCCCTTCAGCACTCAGTTGTACTTTGTCCATGAAATGTATTTAAATGTATTTCAAAGAGTTGTTCTCAGCCTTGGTTCCTCGAAAGAACCAAGAGAGCATGGGGCCTTGTACCTCTCAGGGCTTGGAGCTCTGGAATTTGTTGTCTTTCTGCTTAGGGAAAGGCTATGGAAAAGCACTGGGAAAACTAGCTACTAATGCAATGGGCTACAGAGCTACAAATATATGAATGGAGAATACAGAGAACATATAAAAGAAAAAAAGGGCAAAAACCAAATGGCATCACTATACATAAAGTTGAATTTAAGATTCCATTTCAGACTATTTATTCAAATACATAAATCTGCTCTCTTAATTCAGCTTCTTATGAAAATACCTTTTTTTGGTGTACAGAAGAAAATCAGGTAAGTGGTTTAAGAGTTATAGTTTCCAAAGTCCACGGAAACAGAATTTTTTCAGCCTTGAAGCTCAGAAAAATACTTGCTACATGAAGTCTCAAATTCATGAAGTATTTTTTACTTCAGTTCCTAAAGAATGCACCAGGAAAACTAAAAAAAAAAAGCTAATCCTGCTAGGCCTTAGGCACTCCTCAAGCCAAATAACCTGGATGGAGGAGATTAAAAGTGGTTGGTTATTAAAAAGTTCACAGGAAACAAGAATTGCTGAAATGAATGTTGCCCAAAGCACTTTTAAACTGTAATGCTTTATGTGTGCATGCAGCCTAAGACAGGATCAAAACTTCTGAGACCAACTTGCAGGTAACCAGCACTGACAGCCTAGCGCAGCAGACCTCAGATTCAAAGCCAGCTTTTGAAGCTGTGAAAACAGCTCTCTGCTGAGGTTGGCTCTGCCATGGAAACACACTAGGAAATAAACTATTAGTATTTCACACAACCAGGTTAAACCTGTTTTAAATACACCTAGACAAGACTTAATCAAATCTTTAGTAGATCATAAATAAACCATTTATCTGAAATAACATGTTACTAGAGAGGAATAACATTAGCTAACTTAAAATGTTTCTACAGTAAATCTTTGTGCTTTTACTAGCTACCTGATGTTGAATTTGTAGTCAAGCCTACACAAATAAGGATAATTAATCCAGATTATTTTAGAAGTTATTTTATTCTGCTTTAGAATGGGATGAATCGCAACCCTGAAAGTGTTCTTTTCCTTTCTATTTGCCAGGGAGCACGTCCTCATCAACTGTGTCTGCATGTGGTTCAATTACTCCCATTTACACTATCCAGGAGCTGCCAACAGCCAGACCATAATAGAGAGAATACACAGAACCAATAAAATACAGATTTGGACATATTTTTCACCTAATACCTTTTGACAGATATATTTTGCTCTGTCTCCTGAAGAAGTATACAGAGAATCCACAGTCAGATTTATTTATGGTGCAATCTAACATAATTACTGTTTTGAATCGTATTTGTATATTGATATTCAAATTCATTGTTAACCTGACCTAACCATCTTGATGTCCCCTTTGATCAAAAGAACTAAGTGCAATAGGAAGTCACTCCCACAGATGTTAGACATGCTCCCAAAAGTCTCTGCTCTCTGTAGAGAGCTTGGTCAAATAACTCATATCAGAATATCACATTTTAGATAACTATATTTGAGGAAGATTAATTTCTTCATTGTTTTTTTGGGTTGGTTTTGTTTATTTGTTCTGGGGTATTGCTGTTTGCTTGTAGGGTCAGGGGTTTTTTGGTGTGTTTGGGTTTTTTTATGGTATCTATTTTTGTCTTAGAATCACAGAATCACAGAATCATTTGGGTTGGACCTCTAAGATCCTCCAGTCCATCCTTTGACCAGGCCACTTCCAGGAACAGTGACTCCACCACCTCCTTGAGCAGTCCATTCCAATGTTTAACATGCCTTTTCATGAGGAAATTCCTGGCAGCGTCCAACCTGAAGCTCTCCTGGTGCAGCTTGAGGCCTTTTCCTCTTGTCCTGTGCCTTTTACTTCCTGCCTTGAAGAAGAGGCTGAGACCCACCCTACTAAAACCTCCTTTCAGGGAGTTGTAGAGAGCAATAAATTCTCCAGTTTTTGGCCTTTGGAGCATACAAATTCCTTAGGCACACAGTGTGACAAAGAAAGAATTTATTTCTTGGTTAGCACAATTCCTTCTAGAGTTTTATGAATTTATTAGCCTCCCTCTTTTAAATATGTGGACTATATGTTGTATCTGTAAACCTTTTGTTCCTGTTGACAATAATACAGCAGCAAATTTGAATGTTCTCTATCCTTTTGAACAGTGTATTAGCACTTGAGCACTGAAAAAAAAATGAAGATCTGATCATTAACACTCCAGTGTTCAAGTACCTAGGAAGCCTGCGGAGAGCTCTGATTGTGCTTTTCTCATTTTTCTTGAAGCTGATCACTGTCTCTGGCTGGAGGGAAAAAAAGGAGTGAAAGGGCTTCAAGGCATGAAACAAAGGTGGTGAAATGATTTATTGCTCCGCTTATTTGTACCACATCAGTTTCCTACCCAAGAAGCAGATAATGGCTCAACATCAAGAGATTCAACAAGCATATAAATGCTTAAGCTTCAGTGACTGTGAAAAGCAAAGGACATTAAATGGGAAAACCACCAGCTGTATTGAAGTTAACATTTCAAAAAACCTACTAAGATTATTGGTTAATAAGAGTCCAGCAGCAGCAAGCAAAATGGCTAAAACATCCAAAGCAAACTATTTCTGGCACTATAAAAAGGCTTTACAAATTGCTGTTCATGCTATTTGTCAAAACTGTTTTTTGTTTACATTAATTTAAACTATAAGAACATTGTTTAGCAGTGGCCAATTATAAAGAACATTTCATTACAAAGAAATGCCTTAAAGCATTGCACTTATGAGAAATAACCAGAGAGGATTTGAAAGTTTGCATCAAAATAATTTTTTCAAACATCTGCCAAGTATTCAGACAAATTCATTTATGCTAATGAAACTTCATTTGACTAAAATAATGTGAATGAAATACTATAAAAATGTCAAAATATTAGCCTTTCATATTTATGGAAGGAAATGTTTCTGTCTAAAAAATAGACAACTGGGAGCTTGAGGAATTAATAATTTTTCTGTCATATATTAAACACCTACTTTAGAACAAAATGAGTGAAGCCTCAGAGAGGTCTGCTTTTTACCATGAATTACAGAAGCACAATAGATGAAACAGTCAGATGTATGTGCTTATGGTTGGCTAGGTCACCCTCTAATTTTGGGTGTTCTACAGCACTGATTGATTTGGGGTTTTTTATGTTACCTAGAGAAGCATCCAAAGAAAAATTTGTCTTCAAAAAATCATAACCTTGTAGAGATCAAATTAAGAAGTCCAAAACTGAAATTTGAAAATACAGAATTTATCATTTTCATGCTGCTATAATTCCTAATTTCTGCTTGTGCAAAAAGAACATCAATATATTAGGGGAATATTTTTAGTACCTTGTCAAACCTGCAGCTAATTTGTCCTTCTGTGTACTTTTGAAAAATAAACCCATATCCTTTAGTTGTGTCTGGAATTTTTTCTAGATGATCCATGTATTTATTCTAAAGTATGTCCATTGCTCACTGAAAACAGGGAGTAAAATAGAGTCTGATATTATCTGCCTGTGTATTAACAATTCTTGATACTATTATGCTGTAAATTAATGCCCAATTTTGGAAAAAGTAAGCTGGATATTTTGAAAAACACCTCTAGAGTCCATTGAGGAACTAGTCAATGAAGATTCATAAAAGCATCTAGAGAAAGAAAAATTGGAAAGGGAAAGTACAAAGTACAGTAAGTTGTTAAGAGAGGAAGTGATTGCTGCAGTAACCCACAGCAGAAATATATTCAAGCATGTAGTTTGCAAAATTTACACAGTATATGAGCATCATTTATTCTCTTTATTCACACATATCCAGGAACTTTTGATGTACATCTTGATCTTGAAAAGTTGCCTCAGATCCTTTCATTTAATATCATCTGTGTGCTTTATTAACTTTGTCAAATCTTATCCAGTTTATCAATGAGCATATTAAATGGAGGTCAGAACTCTGGCCTTTAAAGTCAGCACAAGATACTTCCCAGCTACTTATATAATTGTTAATTTTCATTACTCTTTGTTATAGACTTTTTGTCAGATTTCAGTTCTCTGAACATGTTCTCTACAGAATAATTTATAAGAATTTTTCAAGTGAAATGTGACGGAGTCAGTGTCTCTTTAATTGCATGTGTTTATATCTCTGAAAGCTCTTCTATGATCAAGAGATATTAGGAAATTAAATTTAATTCAGTGTGTCAAATGCTTCATTGGGATGTTAAAGAAAATAATATATGCACAAGATGTCAAAAATTATAACACATTTTAAAAATTTCACAAAATACGTGTCTAATTCTTGTGAGTTGATTGCTCTCCAGACATTGGTCCTGCATATACTGAAACTCTTCAGCCTGAATTGACTTCCATAGAACTGAAAGTGCTAAGTACCATACAATATTGAGCTTTCCACATTTGACTCCTTTTCTTTCATATTTTAATGCAGGAAATCACTTAATCACGTATGAAATTTTAAAAAACACCCAAGCAGTCTTGTTAAAGTTGAGATTCCCACTTTCAAGTATTGAGTTGCACATATGGGTTAAGGTTCTGATCTTCACCTAAGATATATCAGTATGGTTTCTTTTAATTCGAAACTAGGCCAGTTCAACTCATCTAAGGATGTGTGAACTCACACTTTTTTACTAAGAATATGAGCTCAGCTTAAGATGTTTTACTTTGAGAATAATTCTATTCATCTTTTCTAGAAATGAGTTCATACATTTGAAAGTTTTTGCCATTTTTAAAATTATTGCTTTTACCTGTATTTTTGGGGGGTTCTCAGCCTTTGCAAGTACAATATCAAATAATAAATGTTTCCTTCCAATAAAAACATAAAATAAGTATGCATATTAATAATTTCTGTAACATTCTCACAGTGTTGTGCTTAGTTTGGCATATACAATGTGTAGATTGGATCTGATCCTAACACACAGCATGTGTCACTTAGGCCATAATGTAGGACTTTGACCTGGATAACATCCTAACCAAATTTGGACACATAAATACAAGAGTGTCATTGATGGGAGGGATTTTCTAAATAGATGTTGGTTGTGCTTCCATGCCCACACCATTGCTTCTCCTCCACCTTCTTTCCCAGTGTGAAGTGAAAGGTATTATTATACTCAACTGATAGTTTAGCTAATAAAAGGTGTTAAGCTGAAAAATTTAATTTTGGACGAGAATAGGAAAACATTCACAAGCAGTACTACACTTGACATGCTAATTAAGATAGTGCATCCCAGCTATATGTGCAAGTATTTTGCCATTTTTTGTTAAAAACCAAAGTCAAATAGGTCATTCTAATACCTGTTGGTTTTAGCTCATTGATGGGATTTTTGCATGGAGAGAAGAAGGGTTCTCTATCACCACTCTTGGGAAACATGAGAGGACCAGGAGGATTATCTTCTTGTCTTGCTCTGAGAAGTTTTTCCAGATATTTGGTAGTTGCAGAACTTGAGAACCCAGATGAAAATTGGGGTCAAGGACATTTAATATGTGAATGAACAGTGAATTTAAGTACCGATTCAGGCTTAAGTATCTGACTGTTGTGGGTTAATGACAAATAAGGAGAAAATGTCAAACTGAAAATTTCCCTCAACATCTTTTTGTTTGAATAAACTATTTAGTTTGCAATTTGCAATAGTAGTTTGCTCCTGCTTGATTTACACTTCTAGGAGGGTTGATAGCTTGAAAAACTGCCAAACAATGGAGAAGAAAACCCCTTTAACTCATAAAGTTCTTTCCTGCTTTTCCACTATGAAATCTCCTTTAACTAGTGATCTTCAGATCATTGGTCCCAGAGCAGCACATCAAGTTGTTGTAGAGAATGTTCCAAAGTTATTTAGCAATATATTTTGAAATTCTCCCATATATTTCTACAGCCCAGAGAAATGTATTGGTACATCTGCATGAAGACTGAGGAAAATTATCCAAAAACTAGAATGTCAGGAGACAGAGAGTAATTCTCATGGATTTGTTTTGATTTATTCTATGCCAAGAATTCAACACCAAACTTCACAGAATTAGAGCTAATTCAAACAAAAGAGTTTCATTGCTACATGAAGTTGATTAATGTTGTTTGCTCTGTGTGTTATGATTTATAGATAGTTAGCATACTTAGATTTTAAGTGTTGAATTTACATTGTTGAAAAGTATCATAGCTGGGAAGGGAAATCAAGTAAGGTTACAATCCAACAAAATTACTGTGACACAATAATGTCTATGTAATATAGAAACTATAAAGCAAAATCTTCAATTTTTTCTCTAGGAACTGCCAGTCTTTAAGAGCACCTAGACAAATATTTTCCCACATAGGAGAGGGAAGGAAAGGGATTACTTCCAGTATTCACTGTTGATATCTAATAATTACTCTGCCTTTTACATGCTGCCATCTTTGAGACTTCATTTTTTCTCGGTTTGCATGACAGCAAGTGTTTGGACATATGCAATTCCGTGGGACATTTACCCATCAACAAGCCTTATTTTGATCTATTTACAGAGAACTGATATTGCTGTAAGAGTACTAAAGGCAATGTGGAAGAGTTTAAATGAAAATTGTTTTTCTGAAGCCACAAAAACTGCTCCCTGGTGTCCAGTAGTTTTTATGAGCCTTTGACAATTGGTGCCAGGACTGTTAACAGACTGTGAAGACATAAGAAACATGTTGTATAATACACTAATTTTATGTTAAAGCAACAATATTATTCATTTTAACAATGAAACATAATACACTGCTAATTGATAGTACATTAGTTTTTATAGGAGATAGAAGTGATGAGAACAAATCAAGTGTATGCTATTCTGTTGTATGGCAGCTTCTGCTAAAGACATGACAGGGAAGTCTATAAAAAAAGGCTTTCAATTACAGTAAAAACATTAATATGGCTTCTGCAAAGGTTGTGAAATGTAAATGATCTTTTCAGGTCATTGCTTTTGTCATATTTAAGAAAGAAATACTGTTAATTCTGAAGTTTTTTGAATACTTTCATAGTTATCATAAATAAGCATTCTCTCAGTTTTAAAGGGTTAATGAGACTGTGTGTTCAAATGGAGGACTTTGCAGTAAGGCAAACTGGTATTACATATGGACAAAACCTTTTTAAATTGAGGTTTATGGCAGCGAGTCTCTTGAAGCAGCCTAAAGTCTAGTAAAATGATTGATTGGTTTGAATTAACCCCCTCTGAAGTACCAACTTTGGCATTTAAGTTTTTATAACCAGGTAGAATATTGCATATGTAGAAAAACATAACAAAGATTATGAAATTCAAATTGCAGATGCCATTATAGCTACATAAACCAATCTTGCAGATCTTGCAAGGTAATATTTGTAAAATAAAGTGTATGATTTCATGCTTTCCTTTTATTCAGGACTGAAAAGAGTGAGAGCACTGGGAAATGAAGGCTCCCTGGTTCTGCAACAACTTGTTCTTTTCTTAAGTTATCAAAATTTACGTGTCCTTTCACATTATAGGATCTCTTCAACTTAACGCACCTGCTGATTTTATGCACTATGATTCCTTTCATTGAACTGTATGGCACTAATGACTGTAGAATCTGAACATGTTTTGCAGTTGGATACATTAAGCCTGTTCTCCTGCAGAAAATAGGGAAATGCCATGGTAGCCTTTTAAAACCCAAAGATATTCATCAGAGAGAGAGGGAAAGGCTAAAGAAGGACTTTCAGCATAGCTTTGCCATGCAGAGGTCACCGTTGTGGTTCAATTAGTCCTAGCCCTGCACTCACCAGCCCCTAGTTCAGAGATGGCAATGAACAGAACCTGTGGAATTGCCTCTGCACCCACGGATGCAGAAGGGAGACAGTTGGATAGAACTGTAGGTGTAAACCTATAATATATAATGCTGTAAATATATAGTTCATCAAACCCATCTAAAGCTGAAAAAGTACTTGCTGGTTAACCTTTCCCTTCACCTTCTTAGGGACATGGATGATCACTCCTTCCTGTTTTACCACCTAATCTTTCTTCACAAACTTAGGTTCATTTCTCCTGTCTCTTACACTGAAGTACTGTGTTATTGTGTTTCAGTTAAAAAGCCTTATATTTCAGCTTTACTATACTGGAGTAAAGCATTGTTAAGGTTAGTCTGCAAGGGTAGTTGAGTGTTTGCACACTACAATCACAATAATTACCTGGGAGGTGGTTTTGCCCCTTATTTTTCTGCCTGCTGAAAATAGAGAAGCAGTTGTATGGGCTAAGGTGGAAATAAGATGTCTATGTCAGTATGACATAGCAGGGATTTTCAGGGTTACAGCTTCTGATTTAAACATTTCATATCTATCTAAGACTCAGCTAACCAGTCCGATTTTTTTTTTTTTTAATCTAGCCCTAGGAAAGATTATAATATACAGCTTGCAAGAAATTTAGTGTAGTTATTAATGGGCATAAGTTGCTAATTTTCCTTGACATAATCCTGTTGCTCAACATCAAAGGTAGCAAATAAATGAAAAAGTTGGGGGAAAAAAAAGATGAATGAGGATGTTACTGCATCAATCTTGTTTGCAGCCAACTGAGCTCCACATAGACAGAAAAACTCATTTTAGGATTTGGCTTATGCAACCCATATATTCATCTGGATCCCACATAAGAACTTACAATTTGCTGCTTCATCTGATTTGGAATTTTTGGAAATGATTATATTTTCCTGACCCTTCCTGTCAGATCTTAATTGTATGGTTGTTAGAGGGATAAATGTTAATTAGGAATGCTGTCTGCTATCCTCATTTCCCTCTTCCCCTCATCCTATTCTGCTTAATCAAATTTTAACTCTAGTTTAATTACTGCTTTACCATTTGGCACTGCTTCATTCTGAAAAAGGAAAAAAAAACCCAAACAAACTCACACCTTTCCTAAATAAATCAGACTTAACTTTAGTCACAGTTTTCTATTTTAATTTCCTTTTTTTTTCTTTGGCAGAACTTTTTATCTCACCTTCCCACACTCAATACACCAAGAATAGCTCAACCATCTGTATGTGCCAGCAGGTGCAGTCAGTTGCAGGGCCACCAGGTGTGAATGGCCTGCTTTATAAAACATTCATGTCACTGCTGCAACTGAGTCCTTGCAAGCTAAGACATTAGCAGGCCTTCAGAGTCTTGTAAATCATTTTGCTGCACGTTTTGATGAAGTAAAACCCAACAGTACGATCATAGATTATGCTGTGAGCTCTGATTTCAAGAATAAGGCCATACAGTTTGCTGTGTATTTGCTGTGTAAAGAAAAAGACTGAGAAAATCTAAAGCTAGGAAGGGAAGACTGAGTTTTCACATGAGCAGCCAAGTGAGAGCTGACAGGAAGCAAGGTGCAGCTTCCTAACACAAAACCCCAGTGGTGACTGATTTTTACTGAAGGTGAGCCTTCCCGAGCAAATGAAGTGGGTGAGTTGGAATCAAATTTATGTATTTGAGGTCTGAATTCATGTGCTTGGCTCAGTTCTAAAGTTAATCTCTTACACTGTTGCCTGTTTAGCAAATCCATTTTTGCTACTTAACAGCTGCTACCTGTCAAATGACAGCTAAGATCCAGTATCCTCCAGTAAAAGTGTCTTCTCCAGCCAAATCCCTTGTTTCAGCTGAGGCAGAGAGCACAACCTGAGCTACTATTTGTTGCTGTTAGTTCACTTTTTAGTACCTGAGACTTCTATCTAAAGAAGACATTTTCCTTCACACCATTGTAGGCTTTTTCTGTCAGGGTGATGACAAGAACTTCCTTATGTATGTAAATAATCTTGATGGAGAAGGCAACACACAGTAGCAGTGATATGTGGCTGTCCCCACAGCCTTGAATTTGGCATTAATGCCTGACTTCATGGTTTAAGCTGAAAAAGGACATGCACATATAGCTAGGATTTCCAAACTTAACTCCCTAAAGCACTAAATTATTTTTAGAACATGTTCTCTACCACTCCTCTGGTAGTAAGTCTACTTATGGGAGAGGCTGGCTGTGTGCTGACTTGTTGAATTAAGAGGGAAAATCTGACATTTCAGTAACTGTTCCGGAGCATCAGTCCAACATCTCAACCCCCAAACTGTGTTCCCATCCTGAAGAAAAAATCTTCAATGTTTCCATGCTTTCGTGGTATTGTGAGTTCTGCCTTGAGGATGCAAACAACTGGCATTGGTCAGTATAACTTGATGTATATGCTAGGCATCATTTTATTGGGTAAATTTTTGTGTGAGAAAGAAACAACATGAATGCATAGATGTATGAGACCTCAAAATAATAGTCAAACAAATTGATCAGGCCCACCCTGATACAATGTCCTTTAGTCAGCATTTTAAGCATTAGCGGAAGCTTACTCCCAGGAAAATACCGATAATCTTGTATTTCCGCTGTGTTGTTAAAATTTCTTTAAGCTGCCCAGAGTTTAGTGTTCTGCTGTGAAGTTAGCTTTTTCCACAATCTCACACATCTGCTTGCCAGCCTCTTGCTAGCACAAACTACCTTTCTGTGTCTTGTCAAAGAGCCCCTAATTAACCTCCCCTCATTGTAGACTGACATGATGCATGACACCTTGTAGCGGCTGAAGAGATAGGATGAGTTGCTTGTTCCACAGTTCATGATAAAACACTGACTGATGGCAATTAGGCCTGCCTGGGGGTTGCTGTTTCAGTTTAGGCTGGTGCCAAGTGACTCGTGACCATGAATAAACATCTCTTCTGAAGAGTTGGTGCTGGTGGCACAGTTCTCTTTCATCACCAAGCAGGCTGCCTGAGACAAACGTATTGTACATTCAAACCCTGCAAGTATTTGTACTTCAGTCTTCCTAGGTGTTACTGTGGCTGGGATAGTGAGAGACAATAAGGAACAAGTTTTCAAAGAAAGAAGAAAATTACAGTTAGAAGAAGCATTTTAAAATAAAGATATGTGCACTGAACAGGAAAAATAAACATTTAGTGACCCATTTATGGAATTTTCACCTAGAAAACTGAGAATATATTACTTGATGTTAGGTAGTATCTAGGTTTGAAATTAGCTGATCTTTTTTATTTCTAATCTTGTCAGTATTCTAATCCTATGTAGTTCTAAACAAGTTCAGTACCATGCATTTCCACGATACAAACTCAAATTTAAACAACTATCTTGTGCATGTTTTCTCTTATACTTTTCTACAGGTTTTTTTCCTTCCTTTTTCTTTTGGCATCTTCTGTTCAGCTTTGCAGTTCACCATTTTTGCACCTCTTTACTTACAAATCCTGACTTTTCTTTCCTTTTCAAATGAAAGCAGTGCTCCACTGCAAGTTTTCCACTGCAGTTTTCCACTGCAATTTTCCTTTGTAGCTCCTCCCCTTCCATGAAGAGTTGTTTAGTACCTCAGTTAGAAGTTCTCAGAACCAAAGTAGGTAAAACACCAATTAAGGACTGCATAGAAAAATATACTGTTACCTAACTTCTTAAATGGTTCTGAGATATTTAAAAAACAAAGCAGTGTTGAAACACTGAAAAAAAAATACTTTCATAAGAAATGAACAATATTCTGCAGAAATTTTTTTCTTTACTTTTCTTGCAGCCTGAAACTTTAAGGGTAATATTTCCATATGAAGGTACATTTCCATATGTATATGAATGTGTGTTTTAGCAAATATTAATGAACATGAAACTTCAAATCTCAGTGTCAAATGATAAATGAAAAAGAGTGGTTATGATTTGTAGTTGTAAGACTGGAAGCAGATGGACAGCCATGTGGTATATTTCACATTGTTCATTGCAACACACTCTACCAGCATTTGTTTTGGCAACAGCACATATGACACATTAATAATATTTGGAATATTTTACAAGACATGAACACAAAGGTATTGACTATGAGGAAAAAACTGATCTTCACAGGTACTCTTGGAGATCTTGTCTTCCGGGATTGTATCAAAACTGTGGCTTTAAATCTTGGAGGAAAAAATTAAGAGAAACTAGTTTTATAAATCTTCCAGGACTATTTCCTTCTTTGACTAACAGAATCAACTATGTTAGTTATATGAAATATATTCTTTTGGTTTTGCTCTAAACTCTCTAAATGTATCAAAATAGGCCCAGATATTACAGAATAAATGGGTGCTTCTTACCCAGGAATGGAAAGCAGAAGTGGGAAATCAAAAACCAGCAAACTGACAAACTGAACTGGGATCTGGGATACGAATTTGTCACTTGTAGGTTGTCATGTTTCTTGCTAAAGCAAAACAGAGGAAAGGAAAAAGGTTTTTCTGGGATACAGCAAGAATGTGCCACATACTAAATTTGGTTTTAACTGTAGGTTGCTATACCTAAAGTTTTCAATTTGAAATGTTCTATACATTGAAAAATCAATAGCCTTGTGACAGGATAAAACCTACCCAAAAGCACAGCTCAGATAAAATGAGGTCTTCATCTGTCACCTCCAACTGATTTGGTGATTCTGGTGTGCGCTGGAAAGACAAGGCAGTGTAGATAATCATCATGAGGGACTCTTACCTGAAAGTCCTGCTAGATGAGATAGGAACCACATCTGCCCTTCTGAAATCGTTTAGACATGCACTGGAAAGAATTGGGTATAAGTTGTTAGCCCAAATGGGAGGATTCTGGTAACACATTTTGGGCTGAAGATCAGAAGACAGCGTTTCCTCAGGAAGCCACTGCTAATGGACCTTGAAAAGGGTGCAAATAAACCAGAATGGGAATAGGTGACCAGCAGGATTATAGGTGAGTGGTGTTGACCTTTTAACTCAAAAAACAAGAATACAAGCAGCAGTAGTTCCTCAGTGGGGACACATGCACAGAAGCCCCCGATGCTGCAACAGGCTGAGGACAACAATCCTGAGGTGGGATGGTCACACACACAGCGAGCCACTGCCCCAGCCCAGGCACCCAAGGATTCTGCCTCCTTCCTGTGCTCAAGGGTGAGAGGCACACACAGGGGCATTGCCTGGTGTGTGTCCTGCCTGGGGCAGGACAGATCTCTGGGCTGCTACACACATTCCCGTTGGAAAGGGAGCTTTATGTCACTGTGCTGACTGGTTCTGCTCTTGCAGTTACTCCCACAGCACTCCCACCCCTCTAAGGACAGGCTTAAACAATAACATCTCTACTGATTTATATTTGACCTCCCCTAATCTTTTACCTGGAGAATAAGTAGATTTGAGAAAAGAGAATACAGATGTAGTTTAAATATTGCCATGCTGACAGAGAGCTCAGTGCTGGAAATAGGACCACCAGCCTCTCCTAACTTAGCATTCAGTGTCATATCCTACACATTTCCAGGCAGAAGAGAGCATTCAGGGATCAGTGAAGCTTCTACAATATATGTTTAATAAAACTAGAAAAAAAATCTTTCTTATACCTTTAGTGCCAGAAGCTGCCCTGAAATGCAAGTGTGACTCAGCTTTCAGGCTTAGCTTGGTTTAGTTCTTGAGGTTTCCTGAAGCTCCAGAGACGTGCTGTGCCGTTTGAGGGCTCACAGAAACGCACTGGAATGAAAGCTAAAGTGATCTGAATTTTGGAATTTACACTGCAAGGATAAATTTAGTTTCTTAAAATAGATTTTTGTTGTATATGGGAATAACACAGAGACTCCCTTCTAATTTAATTACTATTAAGCAATTACAATTTTTTCAAACTTACCTTGTTCACATTTTTTTTTCATATTCATCTGCTCACTGTATGCAGCAAATGTCTATATTATGTCTTACATTATTTATTGCATTATCAAATGGTGATAATAGGCTCCTTGGGATTGAAGCTTTGTCACTTTATGCCATTTTGCATTTTGGGAAGCAGATGGTCTACCTGTCAGATTGTCACTTCCTCTGAATCACTGGTGATGCCTTTTTAGAGTGCAGACCATTTAAAGAAAGATTTTGCTACTTACAGGTGATACCTTCACTGTGCGTGTGCGATAATGGCATAAAAAAAGTGATTTTTTTTCTCTTTGATACTGCAAGAGCAAGAATATATGGTCCAAATAAAAATTGTCTGAATAAGAATTTTGTTTATTTTAAACCCTTTTTTTTTGCTGGTGATCACACTGAAATATGCTTGTTAGTCTATACACAATGTTTCCATGTCTAGTCTCATTTAAAAAGTAAAGCAACCTTGTTTATTTTATTTGTAAATTGTTTCAGAAGTCTCCCACTGTCATCTAAAAATCATAGGAAGTAGTCAAATGCAATATGATACTGAAACTTTAAAAGTAATTAGCATCAACACTTTGGTCTTTCCACATTACACTGTAACATTAATATATTAAATCTAAATTAGATGTCAATGTAACTCCAAATTTAATCTGTATAGGGCTTCATCTGATTTCATTGATAATTTCTAGTTGTATAAGTAGTAATAGCATTCTGCTGCTCTTCCTTATTAACATAAACAAATTAAATTCATCTTTCAGAAAAGTCCTATCACTGAGATCACAGAGAGAAACCAAAAAACTGTAATGTAATCATACTGACTTCCAAAACAAAAAAACTCATTGTTTGAAATTTAAATATTAAAAATATACTTATGATGCCTTGCATATATAATATGATGTAATCATATTTTGAGTATAATGTTGCTATTATACTTGTTTTACTTTGTTGTTGCCTGAGGAAAAAAAATTGACAAGTGAATATATATTTGATTTACATAAATATTTTATTAGCTTATGTAAATACTTGCTAAGTTTTTTCTTAATTGCAGTACAATTTGGTTTTATCATCATCTTCCAAGTCAACTGCCAATAGGAGGGAATCAAAAATATACTGCACAATGTAGCCAATTTAAACATTAAATCAAGGTGTAAAGAGGGAAGGTTTCATCATATATGTTTTAAAATTCTCATTATTCTTCTCCATTTTCCATTCTGTGTGTTTGACAGGATCTTGCATGTTGTTTGCTGCTTGTAGTGTTCACCCAATTGTTAGGAACCGTTTTTTTTGGTTTTTTGCAACTGTTTATAATACGAGAAAATTGGATTTTTTCTTCCTGTCCTTTCAGAATTTGACCAGTTTCAGGATAAATGTTTGCATGAACTAACTTTGATTATACTGGCTCTGTCTGTCTTTTATTAAAAATGCCCAACTAACCAACCAACCCAAAACAAAAACAGAAGCAAAAAAGCCCCAAACCCCAGGATGTAGGAGCAGGATTGATAGGAATGAACAATGCTTCACTCTATATGCTAATCCTGAAAATGTAATAAGAGAAATTATCTTTAAAAAGACAAGGGGCAAAGTAATTTGGATTGTTGGGAAAGGCATAAGCAAGATGTTTATATGAATTTAATTTCAATTTCTCAGTAGTTGGTTCTATAAAGAAGAAGACCCTGGGTAATTTTGCTTGCTAAGATGTAAATTTAACACTCTAATCTGCTCTAGTATGGAAGGCACTGAAGTCCAGTGAGACTATTCTGCAGTAATGAAAGAAATCTCCTGCTTGTGAAAATTTCTGTTAGAGCTGGAAGAGTTGGAGGAAGCAGCTGAAACAGATTTTGGAGGCTAGTAATCCATATGCATTTAAAGTTTCTGCTACCAAAATGTTACATACAGCATTTTGTTAGCAGAAACTCTGAATACACCTCAATGGTTATGTGAAGGTAACACCTCAGATGTAAAGCAAAATAGAACATAAAACCCCTGAAGCAATTTTTAAGCATGAAGTCCTACTGAATGAATTAGAATCATTCATCTGTGTATAAATTGTTCTATCTACCACTAAGTAATTTTTTTTTTAAGTCAGGGTCACACATCTGCCTGGAGAACTGCAGTGAACAGAGAGCCTCTGATTTAACAACCCAAAGTGACCAGCTCTCAGATGTGACTCTGGATTGCACAGACAAGGAGGCTGCTTGCACAATGAGGAGGAGAAGAGAACTTGGACAAAGAAATATTGCAAAACACAAGTTTGCTGCTGTTCTTTGTGGATTTTTTAAAAGAGGAAACCTTTCAGTTCTGTTTCTAATCTTGAGGCCAAAAGTAAAAGAGCCCCCTTCCACAAGCTCATCAACCCAATCTTCCACAGCAGTTGTGATTCTACATCAGCCCAGCATAAAACTGTTTCATCTCCAGGTCAGCAATCTGCATTCTAGAAAGTAACAAAGCAGTAATTATGCAATATTTTCAAACCAATTCTGTCTTCAGCCCTTAGGCCTAGAAATATGACAGCCATGTATGGTTGTACTATTTACTCAATTTTTCCAGGTGCCAGGTAGGACATGTAATACCAGAAGTAAGTGTCAGATATGAAGATATGCTGACCTGAGAGGGCCACTCAGAAACCCCTTGCTATGAATATGTTCAATTCTTTTTGTGAGTGTTGGGCCTTCTAAATATCCTGAGGGAATAAATATACAGTGTATCTGACTCTTGCCATAGCCACACAATTTAAGATGCAATTGACCTCAATCTGAATCAGATTTCTAAAACAAATTCCTATTTCAGTCCACTGGTTATGGAGGATGGTAAAGGATGGTAAATACCTGTAAATCCAGGTTTATTTTTGTGAGGCATCTCAGTTGACAGAAAGAACTTTTCAGTCTCTTGTCATCATATGATCAAGGGGGACTGCAGTGCCAAGGGTTTCCCTTACAGAACCCTTCCTGCACAATTTTGTCACCCCTTTCTGATTTTGATTTCCACAGCAGCCTGCAACACTTCAGAATCCCACATATTAATTAGGGAAAAAAGTCCAGACAATAAACCAAACAAAATCCAAAGTCCTGCACTTAAAATTTCTTCCCCTTCTTTGCAAGCTTCTGCCATAATTATTTCACTTGAAACCATCACTACTGCATACAAATTTAGAACATATATATGTTCTAAGTGGTTTTCATTAGAGTGAACAGAAATGCACAAAATTATGTTAGCTGTAGGCACTTCAGGAATGTATGCAGTAAAATAAAACCAACTGGTTTGGGTTCATTTCTTTTCTAGTAATTTGGAATATCTCTGCCATTTTTAAGTGATGGTGTTCAGAGATGCTTTCAGGGAAGCATTCACAGTGGCTGAGAGACCTTGTTCCCAGAAGATAATAGCCAATTTTGAGACTGCTGGTGTATAAACATAGTTTAGGTTGTTAAGATTGGTTCTTCCCCCTGCCAATTACTTTCCATTGCTGACAGCATTACATCCATCATTTTATTGCTAGCCATTCTTTATTGCAATTCTTAAATCTAACTGTCCTGAACATTTTGTGTCATCTACAGACTCTACAGTTCACAGCAATTTTCAAACTGATTCAAGGGAATAGGAAGAAAATTATAAAAACAGACTTTTCTTACAGTTGTTGAATAAAAAGAGGTTCATTGGCTATAATTACTTTGAAAAAAACAATAATTCTACCTGGTCATTGCTATTTTATGAAGTTCCTGTAAGCCTTGTCGACACAGATGCTTTTTATGGTTGGTTTTTTCCCTTCTCTTTAAAAGAGGAGGTAATTTCTCTGTAGGTCAAAGTGTCCACACAAGAACTAATTCACCATGTAACACAGATGTAGCCTTACATAAAGCTCTCATTTCCATGTCTGTAGGATTCTTACAGGAGTTCAGCTGTACTTGGACTCTTGTAAGAAGTTATTTATGGCCCAGTGATGTAACATAACTTCACTCTGTGTACACAGTTTAAAATCTGCTTTCATTTCTTAACGTGCACTATTCTATTATATATATTCTAAGATTCCCAAAGGATTTCCAACTCAATGTTGCTTTAGTATTGATTTCATTGGTTTTTGCATGAGTTTACACATATACAGGTGGAGAAGATACAGCACAAGCAAGTTTCAAGACCATATTAGAGGTCTTCCATTTTTTTTTTTATAAATTATAATAACAATATTTATGGATAGTGACTCTATGACTATTAACATAGACTTCTTCCTATTGGTATTAGTGAGGTAGCTTAATCCAAAATGAAGTGCATGTTTTTTCCCCAAAAGTAAGAGAACACCTAAGAAAGCTCTGTATTCTGTGCCTGAAGTAGTACGTGCTGTAAAGTAACATTTGCAATATGTTCAGAGTTAATATTAGAAAAATTGAATCACAAAGGCACTCAGTAAACATAAAAGTTTAAAAGAAAGCAGAAAAAAGTAATTTTAAAAGATAAATTTGTGGCCCCTGAGATTGGATACAGAGTCTGCAAAATTAAAATTAATTCAATCAACCTTGGGATAAATATTGCTGCTACTTAAACTCAGCTATAAAAATTGTTGTGTGCTCAGGTAATGATCTTAAGGAAAAGACAGCCCTATTCTTTGTTGTCAGAGGTACAGTTTGAGAAATCAAGACAGAAAATGGAAAGATCTTTTGTTTACAGCTTTGGTGAAAATCCAATAACAAAATTGTCCTCTGCGAACAATTATGTAATACAATGTTTTTGTGTGTCAGTGAATCCTACTAAGAAACGTAACTTTTTCATTGTCAGATATCTTTAGCTTCCCAATGGATAAAAGATATTAGATGGTTTTCATTCAGAAACTTAGGAGATCCTGAAGTGCCTTTGAAATTTAAATTAAGAGATTATATGAATTATCCTGGGTCTTCATGCTTGTTTTAATTCATGGTGATCATCAATTTGCTAATAATGAGACACAGAGAAGGAAAAAAAAAATATTTAAAAAAAAATGTACCATCTGTATTTGAATGCACTCCCACCATATGGAAATCATGAAATACATATCCTAAGAAGGAAATTGGACATTTATTATGAAGAAATATTTTTAAATCATCAAGTGCAAAGAACTTGTACCTAAGTTTGGCAAAAATACATATTTATAAAAGCTGGGTTGTATTTTTTACAAATTGAGAGCCATTTAATTTAAAAAATCACTTCCACTTATACCCTTCTGGCCAAAACAACCATTTTTTACTATTCTGAGACACCTCACCTTAAGGCTGATCATCTCAAAATATTATGGCATGTTCTTTTGGGCAGACAGTGATGCAAAGCGTATCCCTTTCTTTCTGAGGTTGGTTCTTGAAATCCTGAATATTATTCCCCTTCCTAGACAAATCACATATATTCTAATTAATCAACTTCTATTTCATCTAATACATGAGTCAGTCTCTGTTCAGTCCCTTTATCAAGTAAGGAAAAAGACAAGAAACAATTTCACTGCCAGAGTTTAATGATACATTTGTCCTTCCTATTGTCTTAAAACTGTCTTGATGTAAGATTTGGACTCATGGGTTTTTCTCACATTTACCCAGAAAAGCTAATCTTCCCTTAAACTGCTTTCAAATTATCTTTCACCTACTACCAGCCAGACCTCTCCCTTCCTAAGCTTCTCATCTTCTCTTTCATTTTCCTTCCCAGCTTTCCTGCTTTCTTCAGCTGCTTCTTTTAAAGATATTTTTTCTGACCCTAACATCTTTATGACCTTCCATAACATAGATTTTTTAATTGCCTTTTGAAATCTGCTGTCTCGACTCCAGAGTCTGCATATTGTCTGGGAGGTCTATGCCCTTAAATAATCCTGAAGGAGACAGCCCATTATTCAAATGCCAATTTAACACCCTACTTTTCCATGAGGCAATTTACTTATGGGCCTCTCCATTCAGATATTCTGAAACAAGAGAAGAAACATGAAAAAATGTTGATAGTCACTAAAATAAAACTTCTTTCTCAGTACTTGTATTACAAACACCATTTACACCGTTTAAGCCACTGCTTATCAGAATACAGCACCTTTAAGGTGTTACCCAAAAAATGCATATCCCTTCTGGCTATTAATTTTAACCTCCTCTATGACCTTTCTGTCAAATATGCTTTCTGACACACTGACAACAGTAGATAGGGATTTTACTCCCTGCTCATTACCTCCAAAATCCATATTCATGTAGAGTAGTAAAAGTTTTGTCAAACAATCCTGATGAATGCTGTACTATTTTTTATATTGTGTCCATAATCAAGAGCCAGAGTAGGCTTGAACTGGAAAATACGTTGCTTTCTGTTCCCTTCCCTTCTCTGAATGCTTCTAGAGGATTGAAAATTCTCTTCAAATAAAGAAAAAAAGCTTCAGGGATGCTTTAATCTGTTTCCACAGATAATAGCTGACATGAAATTGCTGTGCCAGACGGTATCACAGGAATAAATTTATAAGCAGTAAAGCAATATCCCAAGGAATCCAAGACTGCACATTATTAGCATATAAATTACACAAATGAAGTAAACATGCTATTTCTGGGTCTAAGAAAACCTTCTGTTCTTAGTACTGTCACACTTAAAAATAAATTGAACAAAAAGATCATGTTCAAGATCAATACTGTTATTGATACCTCATGTAATGGAAAACACAGAAAACTTAAGCAGTGAAAAATAAATATTTTCAAGTGTTTTCATATAGTAGTGGACTGGGCTTTCTGGGTGCATGCAATAAATGTTCTTAAAATATTTGTGTATGTCAAACTGTAGCAATAATCTATTTATTAGGAAAAGAAAACCCCTTCATTTCAAAGGGTGGATGAGACATTTAAAAATGGGTTCAGCTCAGAAGTCCATGAAGAAAATGACACCTCTTCAATACACCCTTCACAGAGTGATGGTTGGAACATCTGTTCCTCTGCAAAGTTTCTTTAGAGATGATAAGATGCTCCAGCAAGCTGGAAAAATCAAAAAACCAAAGGATCCTGGGAAGGCCAAAACTATCTTTTTTACACACCTAAAGGAGAATTCAAAAGGGAACTGAATCTTTTATTAGATGTAAAAATAGCTGGTAGTTGATTAAAGTTATTTGATTTTAGGTCAATTTATTCAATTCTCGCTAAGTACAACTGAGTATGTGATAATTTACAGAGGGGTTAGGGAATGGGTTAGGTGTTATGTACCATTCTTTCCATCTGTCTGTACTCTACACATTTATCTCATGTGTCTAGATCTGACTCTTTCCCTTGGTAGATCTGACAGAAAAGAATCTGCTTTTATAAACAACATTAGTAAGATAAACTCTACTCTGCTGCCTCCAGAGTTTTCTTAGAATTGCATAGCAACTTATTTCCCAGTGTCACAAAATTCCTCCTGCATTCTGAGCCCTCGAGTGAGCACATCAAATCAATAATTGCTAAAGCATATGCTTAATTAGGCTAAAAAGCATATGCATTTTGAAACTGCTGCATGAATTCTTTAAAAAATTGTTTAGTGATTTTTTTAGAGCACTGCCTCCCTCCTCTCTCTTCCCTACCCTGTTTTCTGAGGCACAAAAAATTTCATTTTAAAATTAACCCATGCGTCTAAGTCTAAATATATTCATTATTTTGATAATAGCATTTTTTTTTCTCTGCAGTAAGGATAGAGTCAGCTATTTTTGCTTAATGTTTTTATAGCATCTGATACAACAGTAGATTAAAAGTTCTGAGTTCTGTTTTTCAAATCCATCACAGTAGGTTGTAAAAGAAATAAAGAGAGCATACAGGGATTATCTACTTGCCATATTTTCCAAAATTAGAAGATGTTATCAAATGAAATCAACAGATCTTGAACACCAAAAGGAAGTGAATCCTCTAGCAAAACTTTTCAGGGACTGGTTCTGATCTGGCTTCAGAATTTTCCAAATCTTTCCAGACATTGAGGAAAAAAATATCAGTTAGTCGTATCTATGACCATACACCAAAATTTACCTCAAAGAAATCACAGTAGAAGCACTACTCCTAAAATATGATTTGAGTTGGGGTAGGTTGGGGTTTTTACATTCCTTTGTATCAGGTTCTGAAAATCACAGAAACAAAGCTGAGTTTCTCTCTATATTATATTGTTATGTAAGGAAGGATTCAAACTCTGAGAGCAATGGGGAATATTCTGATTATATGTATTATACTTATATTTCTTCAGGCTTACTCTTGAACTTCGAATATATATACTGATAAAAATGAAGTTGTATACCAAGACAGTTTCAGATGGACATCCTTGAAACAATAACTCCCATTATTGACTTTTATAATTTTCTGTTGAATCTACTTTGAAATTGGCCCTGATTTTAGCAACGTTTTGGGTCAGATGGCCTCCATAGACCTTTTCCAGGTTGAAAAATTCTGTGTTGTCTTTATAGAGCTTCTGGGCAAGAGTGTTATGAATCACCATTGTAAATAAAGCATCATAGAAGACATAAACTGTCTTATAAACTGTCTTCCACTATTCATGGAAGACTGGTGAGAGTGGAAATATCTCCAGAAAAAAACTATTGATAACAATAAGTGTAAACACTGTCAACAACCTGAATCTTGTCATTTTTTCAGGGCTTTACACAGACCATTTTTTTCCCTTTGGAAAGCTTTTTTATCAGATGTGAAGTGGTTCTTACAGAGTGGTCTAGTGAATAGGCTTACTCACTTGGTTCTTCATGTTAAACCATTTTCTAATATCTGACAAAAAAAGTCTAGTTTGGTATTTTGTGCCTTGGAGGAACCACATTGCAACAGTTCCCAAGAAAGGATAGAGTGTCTTTGAAGATATAACAATAAATTATAATAATACTTGATATTCCACTCTCCACTGACTAAAAAAAGTGGAACATAAGGAATTTCACAGAGTGTGCTGCAACTCAAACCAGGAAATCTGTTTAATGAAGCAGCACACTAAGTAGAACTGGACAAAATATTTTTTGTCTGAAAATGTCAATTCATCAAGTACCAAGTACTTTTAGAAACTTTTCAATTTTTGAAGAAACCTTATTTGGGAAAGACAAGTTCCTTTTTCAGAAACCCCAGCGCTAATATACAATAAAGATATATATATATATCTTTCTTTTTCTCATATTCTCCTTTCTGTATAAACTTAAAATGTTCTTAAAATCCAATAAGCACTAGACACTAGTTTGAACATGCCTTCAATTATGACTGTAGGATGAATTAAAATGAAAACCTCTTTCATCAACCAAGGAAAACAAATTGAATGCACTAATTCACTTTAAATAATCCCCTCTCATAAAGACTACGTATAAAGCTGTCAGATGTGACTGTCACACAATCAATTTACCCATTCATGTAAAAACATTAGCTGCAAAAGTTAATTCCTTTTTTCCCTTGATAGGAACAAAACCTAAATTTGATCTCCTAAATTTCATCTCCCTAAACCCAGCTGCCTCTAATCCTGGGACATATTAGACTTGGCTTTGCTCATATGCACCACACACAATGCAGAAACAATGGCAATGTTCGCACTGCAGTTGGTATTTTTTGCAATATAATTATAGGATTTGAACAAAACATTGGAACATTTATTGGTCAAATATTTCGATTTAGCCAAAATAAAAGAAAGATGGACACCGTATTAAAATCTTTGGAAGTGTCTAAAACCTTGTTTTTCTTTAATTTCACATAATTGTGGGCTTTTCTCCCTTATCTGAGGCACTAATTACCCTACTGCTGATTACTCATGGCATCTCCCTCATTGTCAACATTTATATGTAGAATAAACTAGGAACACATCTTGTTGAAAAATGTGGAAAAAGTCCTTAGTCTTTCCTGATTGATGAAAAGATTTTTTTTGTTGCCTTTATGTCTTTGTATTTTACCATGTATCTGCTGCAGCCAATGGGAAGCTCTGCCATTTTTCTTTTAGATGGTATCAGATCAGAATTTTCTGAGATGCTTACCCTATCAGCATATGTCTCCTGTTTACCTGTTGCATATAGGTAGAAGAGCTCTAAAGTGAGGTTGACTTTAGATCTGGACATTATTTGCTATATTGTCCTTCTCAGTAAGCAAATCTATGCATGTGCTTCTCTCACATGCCTTATTAACTGTTCTGTACAGAAGCATTGATTTTCAATGGAAAATGCCAGAAAATTCTAATTTCCTTTTGAAAATATATTAACAAGGTTTTCCTAACTTTATTTAATTAATATGTAGAATTTTAAAGAATTGAAGAAAACTAATATCATTGAAGAAACTTAATAGCATTACCAAATAAAAGTGATGCTGTGCGGAATTACACCATGAAAACACCATGAAAAGAATAGCAGTTTCCTCAATAAATATGTTTTAATATTTCCAACTTTTAAAAAAAAATGTAGAAAATACAACATCAATGAAACATCTGTTCTTGGACAGTTTTAATTCTTCTTTTTTGTTCTTGGACAATTTCAGTTCTTATTTTCTTCTCCATGGTGCCAAGCAAAGTTCTCTTTCGCACAGGAAGCTGAGCCAAGTGCTGTGCTTATTTTCACAAAAGAGGTAAATCAATACAGAGTCCATTTTCTTCACAGAAATTATATTGATTTTTACCAATTGTACATCTAGATCAGTGAAAATATGTGTTGATTACTGATTGTCCTCAGAGCTCTCCATTCATGACCTCTCTTTCAAACCTGAGTATAGCTGATCTTCTCTGTGATTTGGTAATACAAAAGATATAAATTAACCAGGATATCTTGGCATTTATTCACAGCCCAAACATTACACCTAGTGCTGCAAATATTAGTAGTTAGGAGAAGATTCAGTCCTTAAATCACTTCAAAGATTTTTTTTTGTTTTAGTAGAAAGGCCACAAGTTAATTTTAGCAGAAGTAGTCATTCACCTGCCACGTAAAGCTTAAGATTATTAAAATCTCCATCTATTTTTGCTGCTCATTTATGCTTTTATATATGAAGTGATTGAAACAAACACACACATTCAAGAAGAATTTTTATATTTATAAATATTGTTATGTGTGACTGTCTGTTCAAGAAAAAAATCTCATTTTTTGTTCAAGATGGTATCATGTTAAAGGAAAATAAATTAAAGCTGACTCATTGTGGAATTTTTTTTCCCCCTGGCCTTGGAAAATATATTATCCCTGTAAAATATTATTTGCATCCTTTAACTGATTTGTTAAATATGCCATATAAGTGTAAATTTTTCCTCTTAAATTCTTTTTAGTTCTAAAATTCTAAAAATTACATCTACTTTACAATTCACGCATTTCTTCAGAAGTGTAAACTGGGGGAAAAGCCTGTTCAAGCAGCAGGAATGGCATGGAAGTATGATGCCTCATGTTTGAAAGACAATGCAATTTTTTCCCTTCTACTCTTTGATACAATTGAAATTGAGTTTGTGGGTGGCAACTTCCCTTACAAAACGTAAGTACTTATGTTGCTATTTTAATATCAAACATACTTCATTGTCTTGGTGATATAGCAGCGACCACCACTGAAACTGGCAGTGCCCAAGGAGTCATACCTTGCTCAGAAAAACAATTTCCAACTTCATTTGGCTTCTGACCTTAATGTAAAAGTAAAGCAGTTGTGTCTTTGGAGTAATGTTCAATACAAGAGTATTTCTGTCACTCCCCTCCTCTGCAGGACATGGGGAGAAAATAAGATGAAAAATCTCATGAGCTGAGATGATGAAAGGGAGAACTCACCAAGTACTGCAATGCTCAAACCAGACTGGATTCAGGGAACTTTATTAATTTAATTAATTGTTGTCAAGTAATAACTGCTGGAGTCACAGACAAAAGGGGCAGATGCTTTTCCATCTCCTCCATCAAAAGTCTCTACCCAAATTTTCTACAATATTTTTATGAGTATATTTATTCCTCTATTCCTTTCTTCATGGATAACCATGTGGTTATACTCTTTTTTTTTCACCACGTCCCGTGCTTTAGATCCTACTAACCTTTTGTAAAATAATTTATACCAAATTAAAATTTTGTGACATGTAAAAAGACATGATTTCATTTCTTCTTTTTTGCCACAACCCTGAGACACTCAGTAGATCAGAACACATCCCCCTTCCTCACCATGCACCAAAAAAAAGCCCTCTTTGGAGTTTTTTTCTGGCTTCATTCTCCTTGAAAAAACAGTTGCCTTCCATATCAATGGGTCACATGAATGAATCAGGCACAACTCAGTTAAGAAATATATTAAATATTTATAATCATGTACTAAAATTTTTTCCCTTTTTTTTCATGACTTTTTGCCTTAGAATTCATACATCTGAAATCTTAAGTTTGATTCACTGTTTTTCTCTACTGTGTTTGTTTTGTGAGCTGATTATTAGCAACCACCCACACAATCCAGGCCACAGTTTATGATTCTGTGTGTGCTACACGACAGCTCTGCCTAAATAGTGAAAGGTTCTCCTGGAGCTTCTCACTGAGTTTTAGTGACCAAGACCATCCCTTCCTTGCTTCTCCTCCTGATGGCCAGCTCCACACAACAATCTTTCTTTTTTCCCAAAAGTTATTGTGGATAAAAACATTTTTACTTTTTCTGCATGTGTTCCTACTTTCTTCTTGAAATTGTATTTTATTTGGTTTGTTTGGATGAAGTCTTTTCTCTTCCAAGAAGCTGGTATTCTTTCTCTGAATTTTGAATGAGAACATTAATATCTACTTTTGAGGGGTTTAAACACAATAGCTTTGAGATTAAATGTTCCATAATCCAGTCTGAAAAGAAAAAAATATTTTAATATTTCATCATAGAATTTGGTTAAAATGTAGAAAGTCTCATAAGCTTGTATCTACACATTTCCATATATTTAAAGCATAAAAAGATTTTTTTTTTCCCACAGAGTACTTGTCTGTTTTTTAGTGTATCATTCAAGTACCCTCATGACTACATGTGGAAGTCTTACCATGTGAGTACATCAATTATTTTATACCAGCAAAAAAGAGCATGTAAGCAAGAGATCTACAGTGGAATATAAAATAAGATAAATTTAAGTCAGTGGAAATACCAGAAAATAACAGGTTTTAAACCTAAAAGAATTTGGAATACATAAATAAATTAAATAGTGCTATCATGAATACTGCTAATATTTTCTATATATCAACTAATATATTCACATATCTGTCAGCTCCTAACTTGCTTTAAGAAGTTGCTGGGGTAATCTTGGAGAGCAGGCTGTGATTAATAAATTGTGATAATTCAGGTTATATTAGGACAAGATTTCTTGAAATCGCTCATCAAGAACATTAATTGGCAAAGTAGGTTTTTCAAAAGTATCATCAAACAAATGGAAAGCCTTGAGATTTGTGGAATATTAGTCTTTGACATAAATTTGATTAGAGAATTCAAGACAATAATTCCTTTAATATAAAAAAATTACAGTATGTGTTGATTAAATTATAATGTTTTTCATTACACAGTTTTTCATTGTCTTCAGCTCCCCAATACATTTAAGCAGATTAAGCAATCAATACATAATATAAACCTCTTTAAAGATAATTTAATGAATCTGAGAAGCTGCATCTATGGTAGCATATTATTATATAATAGCTCCAAATCCTCAGTCAAAAACCTGAATTAGAGAACTGAGGAAATGAATGAAAGTAAAATTATTTTTGCAAATTCTTCTTAAAGGAAACTACCTATAAACTTAAAAGAATTGTTCTTTTTCACTGGTGTCTGGTGACTGTAAAGAAGTTATTTTTTAAAAGTTAGCTTAAGCTTGAATAAAAAGTGATAATTTAAAATCAGCCCTTTGATGTTTCAATTTGAATCCATTGGAAAGAAAAAAATACTATTGCAATTCAAAAAGCTGATGACAGGAAATATTTGATTATTTGTTCTGAAAATTGGCACAGTTAGTGCCAGGTATTGAATAGTAGCAAGCTCTTCAAAATTACAAAGACAAAATTTCTGTAATATTGTTTCATAGAGAATTATAATATTTTCTTTTATGTTTTAAACAAATATAAATTGAGTTTTTAACAAATATCAATTGAGTTTTTGAGGATGTACTCTGTAACTTTCTCCAAGGTGTCCATAGAAAAAAATTAACTTTAAAAAAGAATTTATATGTGCGAGGGTAATACCTACAGTTTTTCAATGTATTGAATTTTCCTGCATTTTATATTTTTAAAAATAAATTATCTTTGCGTGAGTAGGGAAAGAATGAAACATTCTTTCAGAATGAAACAGACTTGGAAACAGAACTTTTTTAGAATAGGTCAGTGCTTCCCTATAAAGCTGAAACAAACTAATACTAATACACTAATTCCTGGTGTAATTATGACACACATAACATAGAAAAAAAATATTCTTCCCATCTGTCAATTAAAACATACTTTCTTGGCAATTTTGTGTGTAGCACTTACAGCCATTTTAATAAAGGTTGTCACCCTCATCTAATCTTAAAGAATGTTTTGGTTTAATACTTATTCTGCTCGCTGATACAGCAGCAATGCAGTTTCTGTACTTACTCAAATTTAGTGGAATGTAAAAGCTGGAATCCCTAAAGTCATTTTGTCTAGAATAGGTCTGTGGATGAGAAAAGAATAAAACAAACTTTGTTGTTATTAAGGAATAAGAGGTAGGAAAGGAAAGAGAATAAAGCTGAAAATGTGTTTCAGAGAGGGAAATGAATGAAGGTTTCCATTCTACTCCCTGAGATTACCAATGTTTTTTGCATGATGGTCCTAATGTAGTGTCTTCCAATGTCCCTATTACAGAGTTCTTTTTAAGATTTAGCTTTTTGCTTAAGTGATTAAATGGAGTTTAAGCAGTTTTGAAATCCAGCTGTGGAGTTTTAAATAATTATGAAAACATTCTTACTAACAAGAAGGAGAAGGAAAAAGAAGCAACAAAAGTTGGTCTAAAATTTTCTGTGCTCTTTCATTCATAATCAGTCCAAGAATCTACACTGTGTACAATTTATCTACAGTATGCATGTGACAAAAGTGTCTTTCATGCATGGAAACAAAAGTATGCTGGAATTTTTCCAGCAGGTTTTTTTCACACGTATATCATCCAAAAATGTGGTAATGGTATGGGGCTTCAAGCTAATCTTAAGGGAAAAAATAAGTAAAGTGCAATATTAAAATTAGTAGAAAAATTAAGCATTTGTATTGTTGCAGAAGAAACCAGAATTTTTTCATCATGTGTGTGTCTTTCCCAAAAAGGAAAATCTGATTTTTATGCTAAACTGAAACTGGGGACAAAGCTTTAATATAGTGGAAGAAGTTTTGTCTTTTATTTTAAATCTCAACAGTGCTAAGAAACCACAACACTGAAGCATATTCAAATACCTAGCTATTTTTTAAGCAAAAAAATTAACCTTTAAATTGGGAAAATGTTCACTCCCTGCACCCTGAGACACTTTTGGATAAACTGGATCTGAAAACTCACCAGTTCTGCCTACTTTATTTTAAATATTTCACAGACACTGATTTTTTTTGTCTTAAACTCTGAAATCCAAGTGAACACAAGGAACATCATAGAGGAACAGATTCTCCTTCCTAAGTAGTGGTGTTTAAAATATGCTCATTTTTCCTCAGAATGAATCATGTTCAGGAAAGTCTGGCCTCCTGCTGTCTTTTATTAATTTCTCGGGGGGTCTTTATACATAGGGGTGATAAAGAAAGGAGAAGGTTTTGGATTCAGAAAAGAAGAAACTATTTTATCTTTGTCTGTAGAAGAAGTGAAAAATCTAAGCCAGCTGCAGTGCAGGACTTTCCATTTCAGATTTGCAATGAAAATTGAGAAGAAATGCTATATTTCTTAAAAGTAATGGATGGGAATATCTTTTGATTTTTATGTACAATTTTACTTCTCAGAAAAATATCCTGAGAATCATTTTAATGTTTTTCCTTTTTATGAAATGCAGAAAGGCTATATTTTAGCTCTTTTTTTTCTGCTCTCTCTATATACTTAAGTAATGAATATTAGATTATTTAACACAAGGATATAAAATATCAGTTGCTTCATTTAAGAAGCTACTACTGGCTGAAAGGAGACTTTTGTATCAACCAAAAATGTAGTTCTTTCTTCTCATTTTCCCAAAGAGTAATTTTTCCTCTCTAAAGATAGCCTTTTGTGTCAGCAGGATGTCCTAAGACTTATTTGAACATTATAAGTTTTATTGTGCTGTTATGCTTTCCTACTGGTTTTTTTTTTACTTTTGATATTCTCACGTGGTTTGCTTTTTCACCTTCTTTGTGACTATTTTTGAGATTATTAGTTAGATGTGAATATTTCTTGATTATCCTTCATTAAAAAAAGAAAAAAAAATACCACCAAAAAACAACCAGTTTCATTGTTTTTTGGCTTACCACTTTCTATTTCCTTGGAATTTTAGTATCTGTATGTTACACATGGATCCAACCATGGACAGTAATAAACAAAATTAATGTGTCCACTGGCCTTTTTCAGTAAGTAAAACACTTCCTCTCTCTTCCAGTGATGTGGTTTTTGACTGATTCTAGGCCAGTCACAATAACTTATATTTGTTTCCAAGTATTGACTCTTTTACTGGTCTGGATTTTTTACATCATGAGCATATTCCACTAAATTATTCTGTTTCCAGTCACTTGTTCCAATAGTTCTGAAACTGATGTCTCAAGCTTTTGATTAAATTTTAATAATCACTTTAATATGTTTTAGGATCTCTTTACATTGAATATGGCTTGTGCTATTTAAAACAGTCATCACTACCTATCTCTTTGACTTTTCAATGTAACTTTTAATCAGTTGGGCCACTGGCTTCCAGAGTGAAGGCAAGGATGGTTAGTTTAGTTGTAGTTCATACTTTTTGCTATAGGTATAATCTGAAAAAAAAAAAGAGACTTCTTATATTGTTGCATGGTTAATTAAAATGAACCAGAGGAAAATATCAGCCAGAAATAAAACCTGCCTCATAGCAGAATTCCTGTGAGATTTCTAAGACAGGAAATGAAGCATTATTCTCTGGAGTTAGTGTATTGGAAGGGAGATTATTTGATATTCTCTTTATTGATCTAGGCAGCAGTAAAAAGTCAACTTTGATTACATTTTTTAATTACAACTGAATCATAACACATGAAACACACACATACACACATAAATCCACAAATGCAAAATTAGATAGATATCATATGGCAAGTGATCTGGAAAGAGATACTTGTATTTAAGAAAATGCAGTGCACTTTTGCTTGATAAATCTTAATCCTGAAGATTGAAGAAAAGATACAATAAAATGAGTGAAGAGGAGAGTAAAACTTTGGAAAATGGCAAGTTACAAGAAAAAGGAATGCATCAGTCATAACAAACTAAAGATTGGCATTGAAAACACATTTATAATCTGAATGTGGATCTAATATTAACCCATGAGGTATTGCATTTTATACAGCCTTGCTGCAAAATTATCTGAAGAAATACATAAAATTGCCTTTATTTTAATATGAAATCTAAAACGAAACCAAATCAAACAAAAAGAAAAACTACATCAAAGAATAGACAAAGTTATGTAAGAAAGGGAAAAACAGAGCATTAAAGGCTATGTAGACTTCTTTATATCCCAGGAAATAAAAAAGCCACTAGAGGTTTAATTACCCATCTGTCTTATCCTTCTCTCTTAAGTACTTCTGAGAAACCAAACATTACTGTATTCAAGGACCATGTAAGCCTCTATTAGAGTCTTTCAGTACTTTCAAAAAAGTTTTAACAAAAGAAAAGGATGCTAGGAAGACTTTCCTGGCACTGTTTTGTGTAAATCTAAGAGAGGCAGTTTCCTGTAAGGACAGCAGAGCTGATACCCCCCTCATTACAAGCTCTGTCAGAGATTCTTTAGGGCCCCACAAAAACTTGGCATACATTTGTTGTGGTTCTTTGAGTGCTTGTATTATTTACTTGGAGTTCTTCCTCTAAGAAACCCACCAGTGTTTAGGGCCTAAACAGTTTTTAATACAGGCCATGATTTACAACATGCTTTACAGGATGCTGTATGAAACACTTAGAAAGCAAATTATCAGCAGACCACTTCTGGATGTACAGCACTATATTAATAATTCAGTGACTAATTTTTTGCCCATAATTTCTGGCAGATGGTAGTTGTTGTTCACCATATGGGATTTATCATGGAATTTCATTTATTTATAGTAAAATTCATTGTGTCCCATCATGTCAGAATCCATGTGCATTATAAACTGTAGAACACAGACCAGCCTGCTGAAGGTACTCAAACATTCAATGATTGAAATGCTAGAGTGTAAGTTCTGAAAAATTTAGTATCAGCAAGAATTTTAAAAACCCTAACATGTATTAGCATTATTTTTTCTCAACATCCATCTGTAATTATGAAGTTGATTATATCTGTTCTAGGCATAAACCCTTCATATTAACCATTAATCTACAGCTACACATTCCTGTGCTACAACTAGCTAAAACAAACATTCCTACAACTTGTTCAGCCTGCCAAAAGTACTTCAGAGACTTGCCCAGGTTTTGAAAATAAACTGAAAACTCTTTTCATCCTTGCTGTATATTGTGCTCTACTAGTCATTATACACTTGTCCAACACTTTCTTGTTCCTCTCTCTTCCTGTATTATCTCCCCTTGCTTTTTGTACTTTCTTTTACAGGCTGTAAAACTTTATTTGAAAATCATTCTTTTTATTTCTACTCATGTTTTCCCTGGAATGTAAGTCCTTATAACAGCAGTGATTCACACTCCATCTGTTCCCCCAGATAATTTGCTAGCTTTTGTTTCTGACATTCATCTGTGTCATCTATTTCATCTGCTTGCTCATTTTGGCACCTCTTGATAATGTACTTGACACCACCAAGGTTTTACATGGTCAGATAATGGGATTCAGTTATATATTTGAACAATGATCAGTCTATTGTAACTTATACTATATTAGCACCAAGTCATATTCTTGCACTGTTGAAACCGTGTTTCCATCCTGCTTTTATACAATTTCATTGCTTAACAATGTGATTGAAGTGAGACCAATCTAGAAAGCTCCAAATCTACTGTATTGCTCTATGATACTAAAGCCCACGGATTTCAAGGATGAGCTGAACTGAATTGAATGAGTTCACTGATCTTTTTCAAATTACGTGTCTCTATCACATTCTAGTCAGTAACCTATTTTCCTACTTTAGCACTGAAATGCTCTTTAATCTGTAAAACACACTTTTTAAACACAGCCTTATCTAGTTTTTTTCTCTTGCAGCTAGCACTCTTCAGTGTCATTGTTCATGACTGTGGTACATTATTAGAACTGGCTGATCCTGAGATAGATTGAAACAAGCAGCAATGGCTGGATTTGTTCTTCTTGTTGTTTTTTGTCAAAAAGAGTTCAACTTACAAGTTTTCTGGTCAAGTGCTTGTGTTTTTGTGATCCAGAAGCTCTTCCCTGAAGATAGTGTAGTCAGAGGCTGAAGAGAGGTGTAGAATTCCACGCTTTTGTGGTGAATCTCCAAAGCAGTGGGGTACAGTTATTGCACTTTAATTTAGTTTCCATCAGAGAGGAGGATGGGCTTTCTAGACTGTTAATGTAATTTTTGCTCACACCAACTTCTAGAGAACAGGGAGATCTCACTATATAAATCTGTCTTCTCAAAATGACACGGAAGAACACACTATTCTGATTGGTGTCTGAGCATTACAGATTGTAGTTACAATCATTTCTGACATTCCTAATTACACTCCATAGTCAGATGGACTCATTGATTGAAAATTTGAGTAATTACACTTACCATTCACACTTAAGTAGCTCAACAACTTCCAAACCTCACTGGATCAAGATGTTACTTATAGAAGAGGCAACATTAACTGAAGAAGGGATTTTCAGTCCTTTGCAAGGATGGTTCAAGCTGGTGGTTCTGGAAGTTAGATGTTTTTAACTACTGTGGTCAACAACAAAGTATGTCCAGAGAATCAATAATTATGCAGTCATTAATATTTTCAGGACCTTTCTAATCACTGATAACCAAATGTCCATAAATACCTGAACTTTCAGCAGAAAGTATTCAGCATTAGTCTACAACATGATTTAGGTCTAGAGCTGGGACTCATAGAAAGAACTAGGAATCTACTAGCACAGCATCCTCTCTTTCCCTTTCTTTAAAATCAATAAAAGCAATTTTTATCATTTTACTACTTACAAAAAATCCCACCAGCTTTGCATTTTATTCTATATTTTCTCCAAGCATAAAACAAACAGCTAATCTTTTATTCACTGACAGCATAACATTCTGCTTTTAGACAACAGAAGATAATTTCTTTCCCATGCTAACATGTTTGCTTGACATTATCCAACATGAACATAAATTACAAAGTAAATTTTACATGGTAAAAATACCAAACTAGCTGCTCCTAACTTATTTTAACTACTGAAGGAAGGATGTCTTTTGATATGTGCTTTCTGTGCTGAGGATGACTACAAAGTTTGGAGCAATTTATGGAAGAGCTGTTTATTTAAGGATGAAACTGTACATGTGGAAATAAAGACTCATCCTATTCAATAATCAGTGAGCACAGCAGTGACTGATCTGGAGGTAATGACCCACAACAGGCATTCTTCTGTGGGACAGACCCATATCATTGATCTAGTATTTTACAAAGAGGACAGAATGCATTCTGAGACACTTAAATTTCTTTGTCTGTTTGAGAGTTACTACATCCAGTTTATTTTTATGATGAGAGAAAAGATACAAATCTTAATTCCAGCATTCTACTTACTGTATCAATCAACAAACTCAGATTAAATGATGAGTTTAACATTCTTTCCCCTCAGATGTTCTTTTAAATTCTTTACAAGGTAACTAATCTTTTATTGTCCTACATTTATTAAAAATTCATAAATTTCTATGTACTTTTCTTACATCCTGAATCATTAACATGTATATTTGCAGAATGTAGATAATTGTTTATATTTCTAATTTTAATCTATTTATGTCTTATACAGAGTAAATTAGTATCCTAGACCTATAGACAGATCCATTTGCCTTCAGTTCTGATCTCTTCACCTTTTTCCTAGTTATGCATATCTTCAAAAATATATTAAAAAGTAAGAAAATGCAGCTGCTTTAGCTAAAGTACACATGTATATGAAATTCAAAATGTGTCTACTTGGAGACCATCAGGAAAGTGATCAAATATGTAAAATATGTTAAAAAGGAAGAAAATTAGATGCAACTGAACTCTTTTTTAGCAAACAAAAAGCAAAACAAAATTTTCAGTGACAGAATTCACCAAATTGCTATTCCCCCCATCTGCCTTTAGGAAGACAGGACTATTAGGTTGCTATTTGATCACTAAATCCAAACACCTTCTACACTAGCTAGATTTATAGGTCTGTTCATGAACTTACTAAGATCTCACAAATGCATGAAGTTTATGTGGTACATATTTACCAGTGAAACCTAAAAATCCAGATATTGCTTGTGAAATATTTCTTGGTCTGCTGCTTACTTCTTACACTATTACAAGCTGAAAATTATTTTGGAGCAGGGAATATCAACAGTAGCCAGATTTCCATAGCATCGGTGAAGGAGGTGAAAAGAAAGGTAATGTCTACATCTGCATGCAAGACTGCAAATAGATGTATTTCATCAGATAACCTTGTAACAGAAAACAAACCTCTCTGTTTTATACTCAGAGACACACCCTTCCTTATTTAACATTCTCTGTTGAGTAGCAGCCCATATCAAATAAGGGTGAAGAAAATGTCCTTTACATCCCAGCCTAGTTTACCTCTTGGGCTTTAGAGCATTTTTCTGGGAGCTGAGAATATGTGCTGGACCATTCAGCTTTTGAAGATATCTGTTGAGGCTTTTTCAAATACATTGAAGCCAGTAAAATTAACTACAGATAAAATCAGAGAACATGACTGCCACTACTTTCCACCTCTGATTTAATTAAATGTCTTTGCACATATGCATGTAAACACTTGGAGGGGATCCACGGCCTGAATCTGTATAGTCTTTGCTAAGCAAAATAAGTTTAAACTTGGTGTAATTGTGTTTGTTTCCTCTAGTTTATCTGAAGAAAGTAAGTCAAACAATAAATCACATTCTGATTCCTGATTTGCATGACAGGGTGCATAAAAAGTTCTACTTTGAACAAGTACTTCTTCATGTAGTTGATCTAAAATGAGAAAAAAATTCTGTCCTCTGACAAGAACATTTTTATGCATCTTGAGGCACTATTTAGACCATTATACCTAGGTATTCATGATGAATTAACGCACGTATGTTGTTTTAAGTAACTTTTTCTGTCTAAGTACAAAGTTTTTAAAAGGAGAAAATCTGTCAGTGTAGTAAGAAAAAAGTAAATCTTTTGTTCCCCAGACAATAAAAAAAGTCATGTTAAAAAAATATTAACAACATTCTTGATCTTGAGAGTTTAAATTGATTTTTCCACAGTGAATTAATATTCAAAGTGTTGTAGAATTGAATATGTGGGGATTTACATATTTTTTAATATTTAACAGACAGACCATTTTACCTGCTTTCTGCATGCATAATACAAGGCTATTTTCTTGGAAAAACCCTATATATTATAAACTTTCTCTTTTTTCTTTAACGTAAATAATGCTTCACCTAAGTAAACATACAGACTTGTTTGTCTAAAGTCCTATGGATGTATGTAGAAGATGAGTTTGAACTTCACTAACACTGGTTGATGTCAGTAGTTAAACTGCAAGGCCTGGTCAGTGATGTGGCATTACAAAAGAAATGCTGGACAAGTATCCATCAATTCTTTAAACCATAATAATGGACAGGAAGACACTAAAAGTGCTACCTGAATTTTCCCACCCTTATTTATTGTAAAAAAGACAGCTTGGTATATCTGCAATAATTTTTGAAGTATTGCAGAATCTTTAAGAAGGTGAATTTCTGTTGTAGGGACACAGTTTGTGGTAGCTGGGAGTGGGGCTGTGGCTGAGCCTCATTCCTGCTGGGCTCCAGCTGTGTCAGACAATGACTGGTACTGAAGGTGATGAGACATGGGGTGCTGAGGGGCACTGGCCAGTCACAAAAGGGAGGAGAGGACACACAGGTGGAATATATGTAAGATGAAGGCTATAAAAGGTTCCATTGAAGAGCAATAAGGAGCAGATAATAAGGCCTGAAGCTTTCTTTAGTGCTGGTTCCGGCTCCACTGCCCCTCTGCTATAAATTCCCATTGTTCACAATACTGAAATAATCTATCCTCAATGTAAGCATAGCAGACATAGGCTCCTTGCAAAGGTGCAAACAGGCTGAAGGAGATGAAAGTTATTGTCACCCAGTCAGTTCTTTGCCCTCAGGATGTGCCACAAGTTCCTTGTTACCATAGTTCTGCATGCATTTACTGCCTCCTCAGCTTTCCATTCATGGAGTCGTTATTCCAGATTAGAATCACTGGATAATTCAAGAGCAACTTGAAGTTGTCTCTAGGATAACTTCTGCCTCAAAGAAAGGTCAGTTATGAGATGAGGCCCAACTCAGAGCTATGTAGCTGGGCCTTTAAAACCCTGAAAAATGGGAAAAAATTCTCTGTGTGGCCTGTTCCACTGCCTGTCTGTCCTCATGGGAAAAAAAATTCCCCCTATATCAAACTGAACTCACCTTGTTTTGTGCCTATTTTCTTTCACCATCCCACTGCATACACTGTGGAGAACCTGCTCCCACAGGTAGGGGAGGAGGTTGTTGGGCTCTTCTCACAGCTGACAAGCTGTTTTTTTTAAAGTCCTGCCACCAGTTCATAATAAATGGACTATTCTCTTTGACCTCTTCAAACACAAAAAGAATGCAAAGATCTATGAGAATATCCAGGAACTTACCCATTTGCTTGGAATTTGCTTTTTTTTTTTTTTCCTATAGCATGCAGGTGGTCATTCTTACAAAGTTTGCAGTTCAATCAGTCACACAAATGAGTATTATGCACTGATAACCAATATAATTCATGTAGAAACATATTTTCTATTCAGACTGAATAGGCACATTATCAACCAAATTATGATCTGTGAAGTTAAAATCGCTACCTTTAAAATTTAAATAAAAACCCCAATAATTATAAGAGGTTAAAAAGAGAGCTATAGGTAAAAACAAAAGCCACAGGGTCATTCACCTCTTCAAACCATGGGTCTTGAAATTTGAAGTGAAATGAGGTAATTTGCTTTGATGAAAAACTTTTATAGTCTGACAGAATTGTTTCTTCCACCAGGACGGTAGAAGGCAGGTCTTTCAAGTTACATCCTGACAAAAATGGAATAAAAAACAGGAATTAATTTGTGTTAGAACTAGTTGGAGAATAATCACAGCAAGCCACAGGCTGAATTTTCATACTGAAAGTGCAGCAGTGTTCCACAAACACAGCATAATTAATTGATTAAGTTTGTTAAACTAATTATTATAAATGTTAATGGATTCCATGTGTGCAAATATCAGTAAAAAAAAAAAAAGTAAAAAAGTAAAACAAAATGAATTTTTGCTGCCTTCTCAAAGAAGTAGCTTATTTTTAGAAAGATGGAACAATATTTCAGTTTATGCAAAAGACTGAAACATCAGGAAAGTTACTGATAACCCCAGACAATCCATCTTGTTTCAGCTTATTTTGTGATTCTGGTAAACCATATAAACTTACAGCATATATTTTCCTTTTCTGTAGAAATGGAAAACATCAGTCCATCCTATTTGGATTTGATATTCAGAGTGGTACAGCATCTACATATACCACGCTTTCATAGCACATCTAACAATATATGGCTAAAGATACTGTGATATGCCCAATAACATAATAATTATTAATAACTATTAACCCTTATTATGATGCAGATATGAACAGATAAAATGTTATCTCCCACTTCAACCAATTTTGCTCTTTAACTTTTTCATTGCATGTGAAGAGGGAATCCATCAACTTCAGCCTATGTCTAGCAATCAGCCCCTTTTAGAAAGGAAAAATTCTGTATAGCTCATAGAATTAAGCAGTTAAGGCATATGGCTTGATAAACTCCTTAGAACTCCCTTGGAGAGGAGAGAAAATTACTTAAATGAGCACAGGTTCCAGAGGTTCTGATCAAAACTTTCCTTGCCACAAGGCATGAACTGTCACGTGGTAAAGGTCCTTGTGTAGCAATTACAGCAGTGAGCCAGCTGACCTCTGGGTGGGTAAGAATAATCCTAGGTAAGTCTATTGCACTGAATAACACATGTCTGTGGTATTGAAATGCTGGTTTAAGTTTGCTCATCTGGAATTGCCTGGCTGCATAAAATTTGCTTTCTTATGTACCTTATATAATGATGTCAAGTTTGATTTTCTGCCTCATACTCATGATTTCAGGTTTCATTACAGGTATTCAGTTTCTGCTCTATTGAATAATCAAGAATCTAAGAAAAACTGAGATAAAATATTTAGTACAAGAGAAAAAAAGATGTGAACATGAAGCTAACAAGATTAGAAGTGTTGACACTGGGGACACTGCTAAAAGAATCCCTGTATCTGTTTCTTGTAAAATAAAGCAACTGCATTGACTATTTTATGGTCTTCCATCACTACAACATTGGAGTTCCTTAACAGTCTAATAGATATATTAAAACAATATGGGTTGGTTGTTCAGCAAATTTTATTATACACAATTGTTAGCTAGAAAAACTCAGGACAAAATGCATAAACAGGCTTGCTGCTGCCAAAGGTCTGTGACAGAGGAGGGAAACTGGAGCTCTCCAAAGACACTAGTAAAGATCACAATCACTGTGCTGGCCTTTTTCTTTGTTGTATATGTTGGTGAGAAGGACCAGCTGCTGCTCTGGAGAGAGGGCAGTAGCTTCAATCATACATCCCTTGCATCTCTCCAATGACTGTATTTATGACCCATTTACCTGCTTAATGAGTTATATTCTGGACATGAGGGAGGAAATGAGAGGATATCTGAGCGTGCCTAATACAAATCATGACTGAAAATTTGCGTTGTACAGATTCTCATAGAATCACAGAATCACTTAGGCTGGCAAAGACTGCCAAGAACACGGAATCACAGAATCACAGAATCACAGAATCACAGAATCACAGAATCACAGAATCACAGAATCACAGAATCACAGAATAGTTTGGGTTGGAAGGCACCTTAGAGATCATCTGGTTCCAATCCCCTGCCACAGACAGGGGCACCTTCTACTAGACTAGGCTACTCAGGGCCCCATCCAGCCTCGTCTTGGACACCTCCATGGATGGGGAGTCCACACTCTCACAAACTTGTGCCAGTGTCTCCTAAACCTTGTAGTAAAGAATTTCATTCTAACATATCTAACCCTGCACTCTGTTGGTTTGAGGCCATTCCCACTTGTTTTGTCACTCCATGCCCTTGTCTCCAAGTGGGATTCAGGTGAGGAGCTGCAAGCCCAGAAACAGCATTCACCAGCTCCTGTGCCCTGGTTCAAGGTTTGACCAACCCCCACTTTGTCAACTTGACCATAGCACTAAGTGCCATGACAAGTGGTTTCACCACCACTTCCTGGGCAGTGCATTCCAATAATTAAAAACCCTTTCCAAGGAATTCTGAAATTCAATTCTTCCTCTACAGGTATGGAAGATTAGATCCTCTCCATTGTGTATTGGACTCAGAAACTTGTTATCAAGATAATACAGTTACTTCCTGGCAGCCAGATAAACCTTGCAGGTAAGAGTAAGTGAGCACAAAGGTTTGTAGGTTTATAGAAAATCCACACCTCTTGCTGCCTACCCTCAGACAGAGAATAGTATTAAAATCTCACATTTTCAAGGAACATTGTGATTTTCCAGGCATTATGTTAATGTGAATTCAGACTCCAAAAAGCTGCTTGTAATCAGGCTTTACCAGATTCCTTTTTTATTTAAAAGGTTTGGAAAACAATGACAGAAAAAAAAGAAAATAGAGAAAGCATTTCATTTTTTCCTCAGCTCATCAAAAGCTAGATATTTCAGTACCTGTCCTGGATTGTTAAAATAAGATATTCTATTTGCCATCTGATAAAGATGAGGTTGTTATCTGGGCAGGTTTCCCTTATCTCTTCANCATATTTTTTTGCCTGAGAGCGTTTTAATTTCAAAAAATTGTGGTGATTTGGAGGGAGGGGGTTTGTGTTTTCTTCCTTAGCAGACACCTGTCTTTTTAAACCAAGACAGTACCACAGTTAGAGAGGACAAAGGAAGCAGGTAGAAAATTATATATACCAGTAAAGAGACATTAGATTAGTAGATCTAATGAGTGCCAACATGAGTGATACTTTCTACAGGACTGATCATGGTAGCTGTAGAGGCCTGAGGTTACATGAGTATGATATAAATCCACAGGACAAAGAGGAAGAGTTGGCACCACGATAGATTTATTTACACGTAGAACATTTTGCTACTACCAAACCTGAAATGTTAAATTTAACTGCAGCTTTAAGGTAAAGGAGTCTCAGTTAGCAGCTACCTCTACTGAATATATTTTTTATCAAATTGAACAAATAGTAAGGAGAAATTCTGTCTAATAATTTACTACAGTAAATGTTTCGATAAAAGTGTTTCTTATATAGTGAGACAATCCATCAATTTTTGGGTTTGAACAACTAATGTTAGTAAAGATTGCTATCATAATAGCTGCTCTTGGTTTTCCCATTTGTTCTACAATCATAACGATGTGATTGCAAAATGCTAAGATTAGGATAACTTTATAATGAAGAAGAAATCCCATTAAGTATACTTTCCTATCAGTAATTCTTTTATAAATGCCTATATTGCAAGAAAACCACTTGTAAAGCATGCTTTATGTTATTAATGACTAGCTATATTACTATAAAGCAGTATGCCAAGAAAGCAAAGTAAGGAAGCAAAAGCAAACTGTGCACTGAAAAAAGCTTTATACCTTCCTCCTGCTGCCTTTAGCATACAGAGAGAAATGAGACTGAGTTTCAGCAACTCAGGCTGATCATTATCTATCTGTACCTTCATTTATTCCTGTCTGCCTATCAAACCTATGATTTTTGGTTTTATTTTCCTATTCAGATATTGCCTTTAAGTGATGGCTTTTTCAGTATTGTTAATTTAAATAAATGTGTATCCTTCCCTTGAATTTGTAAACCTGGGAAGCTTTTTAAATGAATAAACCCTTACAATTTATTTTTTATATCTTGTATTCTTTTAAAGTTTTGTGAGCCTAAGGAACTTTTATGCAGATATGATGCTAAATAGATTCTTTTTTCAAATTATTTTAACGAAAATAAAATTAAGTCGTATCAAATGATCCAGCAATGAATTACTGTCTGGAATTTTTAATAAGCCCCCATCAAGACAGAATGGATTCTATGCCCCTCAAAATGAAAAATTTTAGTCAAAGTTTGTATAAGCATACAGTGGTTTTTAACGTATTAAATCAAAAACATTGAGGCAAACATATTAAATAACTACAAAATATTTTAAGAAATAACCTCCTCTCTGAAAAACATATATTTTTTAAAAAAAACTCAAAAAGTAGCAATTATTTTAACATTGGCTGCTATTAGTAGCATGAGAAAAAAAAAAATATTAATTTTTGTCTCCATGGATTTATTAATTTTAATATTCTCACAGCAATGCCAGCACTGAATATGTTCTCATAGTTTCTATTTCTTTGTATATTATTTATGTCCGAGACCTTCATATGTTTGTTATTTAAAATAATGCTAATCTACCTGATTTTATTTAATGTTCAGAAAAACATTCTGTTTTCAAATTCAAATTGACTAAAAATTCTTTACCTACTGCTTTTTCTTCAATAGATGGAATTAAATTTTTGGATAGTCAAAATTCTCAGGTGATAACACTTTAACAATGTTCATCCTAATATTCTCACATAAATTACTTGAAGGATAAAATAATAATAATTTTATAGAGTAGGTTTAATAAAAAATGCACAATTCAGAATATACTGTATTTGTATCTGCTGCTTTCAATAAGTTGTTGGCACCACCTTCTTGTTCATCTCCTCAATCTTGCAGATTTAGGGAATCTACTTGAAGAAAAATACAGACCCAAACAAACCAACAGCAGATCTTGTTATTTTCTAATCTGCTTCATTTCTGCTCCATGTGTTTGAAAAAATTCACCATTACATTTTTGTCTTAAGCTAGATTGCCCAGAGCAACTAGAATTTTTAGACCATAAATACTTTAAACCATAAATTCTTTATTTATTGATTAATAATTAGGGACCAGCTCATGTGTTAATTCAAGCTGCATATTCAAGCCCTTAATAACATTCTTGTCAGTAGTTAGAAATGCTAAGTAGACAGCAAAGTACACATCCAGATGTGGTTCATTCAGTTCAATTGGGAATTTCTCTTACTTTATGTCCATAAACTTTTACAAAGAGCCATCAATATTAGTAGTCAATTCTTGGTAGTAAAAATACATAAGAAAATTCAATTTAAAATTAACATATTTTAACAATATTTTCATTCTGATAAAAGGGTGAGAGATTCATGTGTGATAATTTGCTTAATGTGTTTTAGAAAGCATATTGAAATTATTTAATAGAAAAGTTGAGCTAGAACAGATCAGTATGGCTGGTTTTGAAAACTGCTAGAGAACCCCTGTACTACATAGTGTTAATTTTATACCACACAAACAGATTTTAACAGATTTTTATCCTGGATTGATTTCTTTTCCTTTTCTTCAAATATGCCTAATTTCTTTCAAGTACTGTGAAATTCACTCCCACTGCTCAAGACTGCAGTAAAAACTTGTCATTCCAAACTATAGCACGTCTCTAAGAAGAGAGACATATTTTTATGAACCTGTGGCTGATGGGCTGTTACAGGCAATAATAGATACATTTTTTGCAGTTTCACATTTGGAACCCATGGCATAGAATTGAATTGTCCTCCTGCATTGCTGTTCATAGGTACTTATTATGACAGAAAACCATGTTATATAAATGTACATCTATGAAGCTAAGTACTGCAGAGAGGTCTAATTTACCCTCCTGCTTTTAGACTGATATGGTGAAGTTTTACTCTTCTAAGGGTTAGAACCCTTTTTTTCTCAACTTTTATGGTAGCATATTTACTTTTTTTTTTTTTTCAGTTTGAGCATAGTATTTATAATAACCAATACCACCTTTTTAGAACTTCTGATATCTTGATACTTACCTTCATGGTTTTTCTAATCCTTTTGGCAGGCTAGATGAGTCAAAGTTTTTTTCAGTTTCTTTTAATTTGATAAGTTTTCAAATGCTACTCTTATAGTCATTTCCCTTGCAGTTGATGTAGTTTTGTTTTGCTCAAAAAACTATGTATTCCAGCTGAAGCTTACATAATCACAATTTAATCACATCTCCATTTGTCTACTGGAAATAGCTTGAATGATATAGCCTAGAATTTCATCTGCTTTTTTAGATGTTCTTCTTTGACAAATTGCCTTTATAATTGCAATAATTCCATCATGTCTTTCATGATAAGACAGAAAAGTCAAAACCATATTATTCTTCTGTTAGAGATAAGAAATGAAAAATTAAGTTACTTTATAACAGCTTCAAAAGTGTATATAGTTTTGTGCATACACACAAATACAACTATATTCAATGCCTGAAAACATATTCTCAGGAGAAAAATAACAGACATTAGTATTCAATTGTACTTTTCTGTTTTAGACAAGTTGCCAGATTCTGATTTATTTTATGGAATATGAAGCTGATGCCAATGCTAAAGAATAAGATTTCAGTTTTATTCAGATCTCATAACCTAGTTTTAGAAATGTGGCAGGTTTTGCATATATGTTTATGTCTAGATAGCTTGTATGATAGTATTATCCAACAGAAATAATTTCTCACAGAAGCACTTTATAGCAATTATAATAAAACAAAATAAAGCATTGCCTAGGATGTATACTGTATTCTGTTTGGAAGGAGCAAAGAGACAATCTTATAGCATATATGGAGCCCTGAAGGGCAAATGGGTTCAGGAAGGCTTGATGTGCTTAAAGAAGTAAATCTTAAAGGTGCAGGACATCCTCATGTGCCAAAAGCCTATCCACTGGAGAAGACAATTGGCCTGGGTGAACAGAGGTAACAGGGAGAGTTAATGGACTGTTCAAAAAAGGGGCAGGTAAGTGATTTAAGAGGACTACAAGGATGAAGTGGAGTTATGCACAAAGAAAACTCAAAGGGCCAAAGCCCAACTAGGTCTTAATCCGTCTCTTGCTATAAAATATAAGAAAAATATTTCTATAAATACATGAATAGCAAAAAGATGGCTAAGGAGAATCTCCATTCTTTATTGGATGTGGGGAGAAACATGACAAAGGATAAGCAAAGGGCTGAGATACTTAATGATTTCTGTCTCAGTATTTAATAATCAATAGTTTTTCCTCGGGGTACCCAAACATTGAGTTGGAAGATGAATGGGGAGCAGAATGAAACCTCAATAATCCAAGGAAAATGGTCAGAGACCTACTGCACCATTTTGACACAGACAAATCTATGCAGCAAAACAGGATCCACCCAAGGTCACAGAGGAAGCTGGGAGAATTGCTCTCCAAACCAGTCTCCATCATTTACCAGCAGCTATGGCTAACTGCAGAGGTGTCAGCTGACTGGAAGTTGCAAATGTGAGAACAAGAAAGACATTGAGGTGTTGGAATTTGTCCAGACAAGGGCAACAAAGCTGATGAGCAATCAAGTTCTGAGCAAGTACTGCGAGAAATGTCTGAGGGAGCTGGGGTTGTTTAGCTCTTACTGGAGCTGTCCACAACTGCCTGAAAGAAGATTGTGGCCGAGTGAGGGTTTGTCTCTGCTCCCAGGTAAGAAATGACACAAGATAAATTAGCCTCAAATTGTGCTGGGGGAGGGTAAAAATGGATAATAGGAAAAATTTCTTCGTGGAAAGGATTGTCAAGCATTGGAACAGGTTTCCCAGGGAAGTGGTTTGGTCACTGTCCCTGGAGGTATTTCAAAGATGTGTAGGTTTAGTGCTTATGGACATGGTTTAGTGATTAACTCGTCAGTGATGGGTTAATGGTTGGGCCCTGTGTCCTAAAGCTGTTTTTCAGCTTCAAGGATTCCACAATTCTATGATATCTGACACTGATTTATTGTGGTGTTCCTCTGAAATTTCCACCTAGCAATCCTGCATCAATATGCTTTTGCCACACAGGAGGTATTTAAATAGAGCCTTGGAAGAAAATCTGTTATGAGATGAAAAAGTCTTCTGACTCAGAAGATTTAAGATATCAAGTCATAGACTCTGACTGTTGGACTTCAATGCATTCCATATTTTAAAAGAAAGTAAAAGCAGAAGAAGTCTAGATGACATGAATACTGAATCATTGGAAAAAAAATCTGGGAGTCAATAATGATAAATGTATAAGCATTTGGGAAAATACAGAACATTTCTCTAGCTATGCTTATCACAGAAACACTGTTTTCAGGTTTGCCATGTGAGCAAGACTGTTATATGCATAAGTGTTTAACAAAAATAAAACAGTAAAACAAAACAAAAAAGGTATTTTTATTTGAACTAAAAAAAATGTCACTATAGGAAAATTAACCATAAATTATTTGAGCACTGGAACATTCATTTTCCCCATAGGAAATAATAGAAATCAAATAGGAATCATAAGAATCATAGGAATCAAATACTGCTTAGTTTATTTCCCATTTTCCACTCCATCTTGCTCTAGTTCTTCAGATCTGGATCAGCAATCCTCCACAGCATGCCATGTAGAAAAAGACAGTGAGGAGAAATGGGCTATTCTAAGAAAGAGGAGCGCAAGTACAAGGATTTCAGTACATCTGCCAAAAGATATGTTATTTACAATCACAACAGAGATCCTTACAGGCATTATGTATCTGTTCCTGCTGTTAGCAGCTTCTCCTTATGGTAGAAAAGCTTTATTATTAAAAAAAATTTTCTCAGAAGAAAGTCTGTTTCCATTAAATTCTTAACTCAAATTTTAAAAGATAAAAATTGAAAAATATTGTTTATTGATGTCTTTTACAAAAATCTGTATGTATAGTGCAGGATTTTTTTTATTTTAAAAAATCTTTTTTCTGCTGTGAGGCAAGATAAAGCCTTTTAAGTATTCCAGACAAACAGTGTCATTTTTTCATTTCAGCTTTATTTATGGAAAGACAAAATTGTAGTTATTATTTCTTATGCAGAGAAAAAAACATTCTGAAGTCTTGAAAATTTCCTGTAAATGGGAAAACTTCTATTTTTACTAAGTACAAACATGTTCATTAACACAATAAAGCACTATTTTACTCCTATAAAGCTCTTTTCATTGGTCTGTCACTTTACCTTTTATTTCCCTTTGATTTTTATGGGAAACTTGGTCACATAGTCTAGAAAAATAAAGTATTTTTTTATTATACTATAAGATACCTTTCACGGTTATAATGTCTGTAAAAAACTATTTACCATATGCATGAATATTCTTCTGGGATAAAGCAAACAATTCTGTAAGAAAAGTGAAGTTCCAAAAGTTTTGGAACTTTTTCAAATAATACATATCTTTTTCTGTCAGCAGTAATCCTATAAAATTCTCTGTTAAGATCAGAAAATATGTAGTTTTAATCAATTTCTTTGAGAATATATTTTTTTCTTTATTAAAAATTTTTGTTGATTTTTAAAAAATTTTCTTTATGAGTGAAACAGCAGTGCTAAAAATAGAATTTAAAAATGGATCTCAGCCCTCTTTACCAGTATCATGGCAGAACACACAACACCTGGATAGAGGTTAGATGACAGAGAACTTTCTGAACAAAATAAAAGTAATTGTATATTTTATATATATATATCTA
>VWZP01006705.1:0-33115 GCA_013396995.1 Dicaeum eximium | reverse complement strand
AATATATATAACATATATTAAATATATTAAAATAATAATAAATATATATAATAAAGCAGATGCTTTATTAAAAGAGCTCCAGGAGCCAGGGCTGCAAACCCAAATCTGACTCCGACACGGGTTTGAAACGGACATGTTTGATACCCTTCTTGTTCCATAAATCCATGTTAATCATTAAACTTACATTGTTCTGTTGTATTCATCGATTTCACCCAAGTGTGAATTCACGAGCCCCCCAAAACATCATTTCCATGATTTGTATGTATGCACAATAATTATGTTCAATTATCAGATAATCACCACACCTAACAGTCCTAGTACAGACAATGTGTTCTTAGGCCTAGTTTATTATCCAGCACACCTTTCCACCCTCTCCAAACACTAAAACATTTTAACCCTGTGCTGTCGCTGTCAAGCAGAGCAGAAGGAGCTCCCTGGCAGCACCAAACCCGTTCCCCACACACCAAAAAGCCCCAGAACATCACACGTGGCTCCAGTGGCGCTGCTGAAGCCAAACTCAGCCAGGAGGAAGCAGGAATGCTGCTCCAATCAGGAAAAATCCGTGCAGCACCTCCAGCCTCTGCCCCAGCCCTCCCTGGCTGCTCCTGCAGGGAAATCCTGCCCTGGGAACGAGCTGGAGCTGCTCCTGCTCCTCACTGAAATCACAATAAAAGCCACTTCTCCTCTTAAGCCTCCAGCCAGCACACACAACTGAATTTTTTTTCTTCTCTGATGTCCTTGTCTTGTCCAAGTGAGAGCCCAGGCAGCATCCCCTTGAAGGAACAATCATTTACCATGTCCATGTTCAAAACCTCAGCTCTGCTGTTCCAAAGCCCCAGGACAGGCAGGATTGGCAGGAATCCCTGCTTGGTAACTGTTCTCCTGCCTTCCTCCCTCAATCTGCATCCCAGAGAAATTTAAACCGCGGGAATGGCAGAGAGAACATGGAATCATTCCCCAGCAAACAGCAATTCTGACATCGCTGATCTTTAGGGCAGCAATCACAGAAAACACACACTAACAAGGCAAAAAAGCAGTAAACTCCATTCCTTGTTTTTTTATGGAGGTGAGGGCAGTAATAACAGCAGGAATAATCATATTCCATTCCTTCTGTACCTCTAGCCAAATGGATTATTGAGTGATTATCCCCTTAACGTGCTCGGAGCCAGCGTTGATTGTGTGAGATTTGCAATGTGTTTTTCATTGGCTTAATTTTGCTCCTGCAGCGAGGAACCAAACGAAACCAGCACCAGAAATGCCACTTGATAAGCCTGCCCTTGCAAAAAAATCAATATATCCAAACAAATCAACACAGAAATCCTCTGCTCTGTTTGCACCCCTCGTGCTCTGCCTCAGGTGTGCCACGGACGCTGCAAATCTTCCTGGTTTGGCTCCCAATTTGCAGCAGGACAGAAAAATCTGTTTTGGGAGAGATGATGGCAGTGAAAAGCACCTTCCACAGGTGAGAACTCCCACCTGCCACGAGGCTCAGCCTGGATCCAGATGGGACAGAATCCCAGAATCAGGGAGGTTGGAAAAGCCCTCCAGGACCATCAAGTCCAAGCTCTGCCCAATCCCCACTTTGTCCAAGAGTGCCACCTCCAGCCCTTCCTTGGACACCTCCAGGGATGGGCACTCCAAACCTCCCTGGGCAGCCCCTTCCAAGGCCTGACCACCCTTTCCATGGAGAAATTTTCCCTAAAATCCAACCCAAACTCCCCTGGGCCAGCCTGAGGCCGTTCCCTCTCCTCCTGTCCCTGTTCCCTGGAGCAGAGCCCTTCCCTGGCTGTCCCCTCCTGGCAGGAGCTGTGCAGAGCCACAAGGTCCCCCCTGAGCCTCCTTTTCTCCAGGCTCAGCCCCTTCCCAGCTCCCTCAGCCCCTCCTGGGGCTCCAGCCCCTTCCCAGCTCCGTTCCCTGCCCTGGACATGCTCCAGCCCCTCCAGGTCCTTCCTGAACTGAGGGATGAATGAATTCCAGAGTCACAGGATCAGTGAAGCTGGAAAAGCCCCCCAAGGTCACCAAGTCCAACCTGTGACCATCCCCTCCTTGTCCCCAGCCCAGAGCACTCAGTGCCACCTCCAGGAATTCCTTGGACACTCCAGGGATGGGCACTCCAAACCTCCCTGGGCAGTCCCAAGGCCTGAGCACCCTTTCCATGGAGAAATTTTCCCTAAAATCCAACCCAACCTCCCCTGGCCCAGCCTGAGGCCGTTCCCTCTCCTCCTGTCCCTGTTCCCTGGGAGCAGAGCCCTCTCCTGGCTGTCCCCTCCTGGCAGGAGCTGTGCAGAGCCACAAGGGCCCCCCTGAGCCTCCTTTTCTCCAGGCTGAGCCCCCCCAGCTCCATCAGGAGCTCCCCAGCTCCATTCCTTTCCCTGGACACTCTCCAGCCTCTCAGTGGATCCTCCAGTGTGATGGAAAACTGCCCCAGGCCCCTCTGACAGGAGCTGAGCCCCCCTGACTGCTCTGCTCAGCAGGTTCCAGCCACACCTGAACATTTCCTTTCCCCCCAAACCCCAACACCCACCAGGACCCCCAGCCCTGCTCCAAACCCCCTCACTCCATCTGTTCCCACCCCTCTGGGTGCAGCACACCCGCCCTGCTCGCCGTGACGCACTTTGGGGAGTGCAGGTGCCATAATTAAAGCCCAGCCCATTATTTTTCTGGTAGGATGCCCACCATCAGCTCGGGCTGCAATCAAAACAGTTATTGCAGCTGGCAATCCAGCAGCCTTTAAAGCATAAATGCTGGAGAAGCGTCTCAGAACATCTAATGAAAATGCACTGGATTGTGTCATTTAACCCAGCATTAAATTACACCACCCCAGAGCTCGGTGAGCTTCTCCTGCCTGTCATTTAAAGGCACCTTTTAGGGTAAATTTCCCAACAAATGAGCCACTCTCCTTGCTGTGTGCAGGGTAAATGACAGCAGCCTGGCACCCCTGCACATCCCGGGATCATGATCCTTTTAAGGCAGGTGTGAGGGAGGGGATGCTGCCCCTCTGCCCAGCCCCGAGGGCACATCTGGGGTGTTTGTCCAGCCCTGGATCCTCAGCACAGCAGGGACAGGAGCTCCTGGAGAGCTGTGGAGCTGAGGAAGGGCCTGGAGCAGGAGAGGCTGAGGGAGCTGGGGCTGGGGAGATGCTGAGAGGGGCCCTCAGGGTGATCCTGCTGTGACCCTGGGTGTCCCTGGGTGTTCACTGAGTGTCCCTGGGTGTCCCTGGGTGTTCACTCCGTGTTCCTGTGTGTCCCTGCATGTTCACTGAGTGTCCCTGGCTGTTCCTGGGTGTCCCTGGCTGTCCCTGTGTGTCCCTGTGTGCAGGAGGGGCAGAGCAGGGCCCAGGCTCTGCTCCAGGCCCAGCAATGGCCCCAGAGCCACGGGCAGGGGCTGATCCCAGCAATTCCCCTGCACAGGAGGCACAACTTTACTGTGGGCACTGGGACAGAGCCCAGAGAGGCTGTGGATTCTCCCTCCCTGGGATATTCCAGAGCCACATGGACACCCTGCTGTGCCCTGTGCCCTGGGATGGCCCTGCTGGAGCAGGGAGGTGGCACCAGGTCACCCCCTGTCATCACAGAATGTTCTGAGTTGGAATGGATCCACAGGGATGATCCAGGTCCAGCTCCTGATAGTCCCTCTGGAAAAGCCTGGAATGAGCAGTCCTCTCCCACTGCTCCCTGCAAACAGGGCAAAGCCAGCCTGGAGTCAGTTTAAATCTGAATTCATGAAGGATTCAACTCATCCATCACCAGCTGGGGCCAACAGAAGAGCCCAGTGACTTCCAAGTGACTTTGAGCCCAGTTTCATGTGCCTTGTCCAGCTGGTCCATGGAAAGGAGGGAGCACCAGGGAAAGGGGCTGGGTGCTCCAGCTGAAAAACGGCCACGAGAAAAGTGATATTAATCAACATTTCCAACTTCTTCAGGGTCATGAAGGATGTGGGAGTGTTGCAGCCCAACTGCTGCAGGGAGAACACCTTCAGGAACGCAGATGTTTGGAATTTAAACTCTCAGGAGAAGCTGGGAACAGCCACGAGCTGGGGTCACTCACAGATGTCCCCCCCGAGGCTGCCCCATGGAGGGGACACCACGAACAGAAGAACAAATGCAAGAGAGGGAATTTCCCCACAGGGATCCATCCCATCTCAGATCTCAGCACAAAGGCAGAATATTTTCTGTAAAGACACAGCTGATGGTGGGGAAAAAAAAAATCTTGCCATTCCTAAGAATGCCTTCAATTTAGAAATCATCCCTCATCCTGAAGGGGTTTAAGATCTTCTCCAAATCCTGGGCCAGATCCCAAGGGGACCTTTAGGACTTTGCAGAGCCCTGGGCAGCAGGGTGGTGCCTGGCAGGGCTGTGTTTATCCCCTCATTCTCCTCCTCCTCCTCCTCCTCCCAGGCCTGGCTGATCCCCTCTGGCTGTGGCCCAGGTGCTGCTCAGCCTCTCTCACACATCTCATCCCTTCTCCTGCCTGCAGAACTGTCCCTGTTTCCAGTGGCTGTGGATAAAAGCCACACCTGAGCAGCCAACTCGCTCTCTCCTGGCATTTCCTCAGGCTTGGCTGGGGCAGGCATTTCCCCCCTCAGCGGCTCTGTTAGATTTTCCCTGTATTTATTAAAGAAAAACACAATTACAGTGAGATGTCAGCTTTTTTTCAGAGCCCATGAACACGAAGGCTCTCATTAATCATCAATAAAACAAGCAGAGCATGATCTGAGAGCACTCCCAGCTCCCAAATGCTGCAGACACTTAAAAGGCAGCTCTGTCCGCCAGGCACAGCTCGTGGTGTCACTGAGACAGTTGTCCTTTCATTTGCAGCCCTGCAAGGCTGAAATGATGCTCTGGACCAAAAAAAATCAACTCTCAACCAGCTTAAAAGGATCCTGCAGCGACACAAGAACAGTTCCCAGTTGGATTTTGCCAACCTAGTGGAGGATTTGTGCTCAGAGCCCAACTGGTTTTGCTGGGGAGTCGGGCACAGAACAAACACCTGCACAGGAGTGCTCCAAGCACCAGCAACTCTTTGGATCTTCTCACATCTCACCAGCCAACCCCACATGGCCCATTTTATCCCATCCCAGCTGCTGGGAGAATTGATTCCAAACCAACACAGCGACATTCACTATTTTTATTTTTCTTACCACGGCAGTTAACAAGCAAGGGGCAAAAAACCCCAAATTTTTCTGTTCCTTAAGCTCTCACAGTGCCACAAACACCAACAATTTTCCCAGGAATTTTATCTAGCACGGCTCTCAGTCTCAGGAATCGCTGCACTTCCCTCCCTTCCCAAGCCAAGCACAATCCATCAGGGCCCAGGAGCCCTTTGCTTACCTCTGACACCGACAAAGCTTCATTAACCAACACGTGCTCGGGGGACAGTGACAGAGCTCATAAATCCCAGCCTGGATGGATTTCTCCACTTGTTTAAAGCAGGGTTTGGGTCAATTCCCACTAGAAAAGTGTTATTTATAGAGCCCAGAGCCAGCACAGCCAGCTTAGATATATGAGGCCTTCATGGCTCAGACTGGGGACAGGTACTGAGCATCAAATTTCAATAAATTTGATTTTCCATGCAATGCAATGGAGTGGGAAGACCACGGAGCTGGATGTGATTTATTATTTTTCTCACATCCCTTCCATGCTCGTTTTTCCAAGACTTCCTGGGACTGCAGTGGGATTTTTGGCCTCTCTGCCCTGCTCAGGTGAGACCCCACCTGTAGAGCTGCTCCCAGCCCCTGGGATTGGGAAAGGTGTCCCTGCCCATGGGGGTGGAGCTGGATGAGCTTTAATTCCCTTCCCACCCAAACCCTTCCCTAATTCCATGAAATCCAACTCTGGCAACTCCGTTCTCAGCCTAGTTATGACAAACCAAGAGGAGGAAAAAGACAAATTCACAGGAAAGTTCATCAAATCTCAGTCCCCCCCCTGGCAAATCCAAGCTGACATTCTGAGTAAACAAAGACAAGTTTGGATACAACCCAAGCACGGCTCAGCAGCTTCAATTCAGAACTTGGCAGATTTGGGTTATTTCTGCCTTTCTTCACAAAAAAAAAAAAAAGAAAAAGGGGAAAAAAAAAAAAAAAAAGAAGAAAAAAAGTCACCAGGGGTATGAAATTGAGTAAATGGGAAAAAATTATTTCTTGGAACCCCTTGGAAATCACAGGAGGTTTGTTTATTGCTAAACACAAGGCAAGTGGGGAACAAGGAGCAAGTGTTGCCATAGTGCAGGTGTTGGGAACATTCCTCCAGAGCAGGAATGCCGTGTCCTACAGCCTGCAGAGCAGGCACCAAGCTCAGACAGCTCAAAAGGCAAGAAAGGCAGCATGGAGAAGTGTCACCGTGAGTTTCAGCCTTCAGATGTTTTAATTTTTATGATAAAGTTTCTCACGAGGTTTTTCTGTAAACACCCAGATGTTTCTCTAACTGTCCTTTTGTTTTTCATTCCTTCTCCTGGGAGGAGAAAGGTTTGATGGACCTTTTCAGTGTGGTTGGAGAGGCACAGGAGGCTTTAAACAATTCCATCAATGTGGAAATGGAATGTGAAGGACACCATGATCCTCCCCAGAATTTCCATGCACTACTTAAACTCAGCCTAAAAAACCCCAGCCTCATTCACCAACAGCAGCCAGGGCTCACAGATCCATCAAAAGCTGATCCAGGACAGAGTCTTAATGAAAATCCAGTAGGTGCTGCCCAATTACAGAAAATCTTTCTGCACTTAATCCACTGCACATACCTTAATTTAAAGCAAGACTCACAAAACCCCAGGACCTTCAATTCCATCTCATTCCACCCTCTGCCAAGGGCAGGGACACCTTCCACTGTCCCAGGTTGCTCCAAGCTGCCCTTGGACACTTCCAGGGGTGGCTTTGTCAGGTTTTGCTGGGAGATTGTCCCTAGAAATGTGGTTGATCAGCAGCTTGAGAGAAAACAAAAACAGTTTGGGGAAGAAAATATTATTTGAGTAACAGCAACACCTTCAGAGGTGTGTGTCTCACCTCCCACCTGGGAGAGCAGAAGTGTGAGCAGGTCCTTTAACCCCTAAACCAGGACAAAACTGCTCCATCCCCACCTCTGAAGAGGCTGCCAAAATATCTGTGCCAAGCCTCCTCCTAAGCCTACAACATTCCACATGCTGCCAGGGAAAAAGCTCCCACTCTGATTGAATCAGCTGCTTTTATCACTCCTCCTGATGCACTCTCTGCTAATAAATATGGAAAAACGGAATCGAAATTGCAGAGCCCTGCTGCAGTTGCATTAACTCCATTACCTCTCCCAGACTTTCAGCTCCAGTTTCATCAATTATCCTGCAGCCAGAGTTTAAACACTCAGCACTTCCTCAGAACAAAACAGGGACGCTGCTGAAGGGTCCTGGAGCTGCTGGAGCAGCTCAAACACGGCTCTTCCCAGAGAGAAAAAAAAAAAAACAAATAAAGTGGACTTGATCCTACAAAGCAGAGAACATAAATTTAAGTGGGGTTTTGTTGTGTTTCTTTTCCCATGGAGTTAATGGGAAGTGACAAAAGACTCTGCTGAGGGGGAGAGGGAGGTAGAGCTTGGATGTTTACTAAAGGTGACAAAGGATTTAGCTGGCCCTCTGCTTTATTTATCCTTCTCCTTAGCAAAAGGAACTGTAGTCACCTTGGAGACATGAGGCAGTGACAAAGGAATATGTCACTGGACCAGAGGTGACTCAACACAAGCTCTGTGCATTCCCAGCTGACAAATGCTGTTTTTCCAGGAATTTCTTTACCAGGACTGAACCCCAGGATGTTGTTCCACCCTAAATTTGCATCTCTGCAAGCCACAGGAACACTGGAGGAACTCCCTCCTCCCCAGTTAGGTCTGTCCCTTCCTCTCCTCCTCCCTTTTGCTGTTTTAAAGATCAAAAGCTTTGTGCTCTTGATTGGTAATTAAGTACAAGTCACCCAGGCTGCTTTTTCAAAGAGTAATTAAAAGGTTATCAAGAGAAACAGGCAAGGTGCAGGTAACTCCTGGTGCAGCTGTAATTAGGTCAGCCCAGAGATAACTCCGCTCTTATCACAAGGATCGCATCGTTTCTGACTTCTGACAAAATACTTCAACTTTCAGTCAATTAAACCTGGCCCAAGATGTGGTTTTGAATTGCTCACACAGCAGATTGATGGCAATCCTTCTCCTCACTCTTCAGCCACCTGTCAGGGAAGAAGGATGAGGGTCTGGAAGCAACTTGAGGAGACACTGAGATGTGGGACGTGAGCTGCAAGGGAAGCAGGGCCCTGTGCCAACAGCAGGATTTGTGTGCTTTACACAAAACCCCTCTGCAGTAATGACTGCAAACATCCCCCAGCCCCTGCACGCTCTGCAGGCACGGGAATTTCTGCAAAATCCTCCTGAGAACGGGCAGGTTCCTGCCAGCAGTGGCGATGAACACCTCGGAGCGACGCCCGTGGAAACGCTGCCGAGGCTCTGGGAGCTGTTTTCCTCTGGATGCACAGCCTCAAACAAACGTTTTCTCAGGCAAATAAACTCAGCATCGCTGAAACGTTTTGTTTGAACAGGGAAGAGACCAGAGGAAGACACAATTCCCTGCCCACAACAGGCGGGAAGGGAAGCCCAAGGGTTGGAGGAGCCTGAGAAACCCCAGCATTGCTCAGCACATTCACAAGTGAGGAGTCTCTGCTGGTAGAAACATCCCATGTTCTGTCCCCTGGGCTTCCCAAGGTGGTTTTGAACATCTCTGGAAGGGAAAAAAAAAAAATAAATCTGATTTTCTAAGTTGACCACTTCCATTTGGAGTGTAAATTCAGAATTAGGGAGCTACAATGACCCACTCACAGGGAGACTGTAAATGTGTTTTCCCTGGATCTGAGTACAAGCCCGAAGCTTCAGATCAGGAAATCTGCAAGTGATTTAAGATTCTCACATGAAAAGGGTCCTGCAAGTTATCAGCAGATGAAAAAGCTGGGGGAAGCCATGTGGTTCTGTCGTTGCCCACTCTGGGGATGTCATGGAACAAGAGTCTGACAAAAAGAGGTGCAGAGAGTCTCCCAAATCCCACAGCAATCTCAGAGCCATAAATAACCCCAAGAATTCAAATTGTAGTCAGGTCTGTGCTGAGTTTGTGAGCCCAGCACAGTGGGAAGGCAATCAGGAAGGGAACCTGATTGGAGCGACCTCGGAACAATGACACAATCACAAGGCACAATGGGAACTGGGAAAAGACTGTTCTGGAATAACTGCAGGGCTCCACATGAATCCCTGATCCCACAGCAGTGGGGAACTTGAAGGAAGAGCATTTGGGAGAGTCTGGTCTGGTGTAATGAGCTCAAGAGAAGGGGAAGTCCTGGACAGGAACCAAATCCTGATGTCCCCCATCAAGGAAGAGAAAATTCTGCAGCCACCACAGCTCTCAGGTTTCACAGAAAATTCCCCCACAGTGGTTCCTGCTGGAAGCCAGGAGCTGGCAGAATTCTAGTGAACAAGGAGGAATGGGTTCCAACTGAAAAAAGGGAAGTTTAGGTTATACACATGGAGAAAATCCTTCCCTGGGAGGGTGGGGAGGTCCTGGCACAGGGTGCCCAGAGCAGCTGTGGCTGCCCTGTCCCTGAAGTGTCCAAGGCCAGGTTGGAGGAACCTGGGATAGTGGAAGGTGTCCCTGCCCTTGGCAGAGGATGGGATGAGATGGAATTTAGATTCCCTTCCAACCCAACCCATTCCAGGATTCTAAAAACCCGATTATTCGAGAGAAGCTGAAATAGCAAAGACTTGGAAACCAGCTCTGATTTTAGCAAACAAAGCAAAGTCATGGCACTGAGAGATGACAACAGCCCTGGATGTCTAAATTAAGGCACTGGAACCCGTTTAATATTCACGTCCTCATCACAAACATGCAACGCAAATTCCCTAATATCCAGTAAAGCTGTTTATTAGCAAATGCCTCATTGGATTAGGGCTGCTCTTATTCTATTAGGGAACCTTCACACCACATTAAATTGCAAGACAAGAGGGTGTTTGCCAGCACATAATGAACACAACATTAACCCCTTCCCAGGAAATCCTGGAATGGTCTGGGTTGGGAAGGACCTGAAATGCACTGGGGATGCTCAAAAGCACAAGTCTGAGAGGGGAAGAAGCAGAGAAATCCAGTTGTCCCTTCTTGTTCCCTTGCTCACAGCTCATTTTGGGTGAGCTCTGATGAGTGACACGTGGCCATCCATCTTCAGGGCTGTGCCTCAGTGATGAATGGAGAACATTTGGAAAGCAGGCAGGGAAAAAAAAGCAAAATTGATGGCCATGAGAAAGAGAAAAAAGGGAGAAAAAGGGAGGGAAAAAAAGTAACCCAGTGTTAGGCAACCATTAAGAGTTTAATGAGGTGAGATTGATGTACCAAAAATAATACCTGGGGTCTCCTGAGGTGGGAGGGACCCACAAGGATCAGGGGACAGCCCCAAAAGTCCCACCCTGTGCCTCAGAGCGTTGCTCAAACACTAAAACTGGTGAACAAGGAGATGAGACATGAAACAGCCCAAAGGAGCCAAGTCCAGGTTTAGAAGTTACTAATCCAGAAATGTCCAAGGGAAGAAAGCTGATGGCCACCAGGCAGGAGTTCATCTTTTACTTTGCTAAGCCCTCTCCAAGAGCTTTCAGACCTCTGGAAATTCCCCCTCTTTATCTCCCCCTTGGATTTCCCCTTCCTGCCCTAAATACACTCCATTTCCTGAACTCAGAGATGAAACATTCCCACCTGGCTTTTGCTGCTGGCTCCATCCCCCAGCTCACATTCACCTGCCCAAGCTGCACCTGAACTTCACCAGGGAGGCAGAGGGGGAACCTTTTCTGTCTCCTCACCTTCCCCCAGTGCAGGGCCACAGATCCCCAGGGCAGAGCCCCAGCTCACACCTGGGAGGTCCCATTCTGTTACTTTTATTTACAACCAGAATATTCTCGTGAGTATCTCAGAGCAGCATTAACTTCTCACCTCACAAAGTTTCCTGAGCTGGGTTTTACCCCCGATTTTCCACCTTTTCCATTATCCCCAAAGCAAAGCACTGAACCTCCTGATTAAACACCGAGGTCCCATAATTAAAGTGATTCTCAAGCACAGTTGCCAAATGAGGAGATGATTTATTTGCATAACTGAAATAATCTACATAAAGAGCTGATTTCCACCAGGGTGCAGCTCAGATGTTCCACTCGGGTTAGACAGGACACTGAGGTCAATGGATTTGTCCTGAACTCGAGTGGTTTGAAGGAAAATCCATTCCCAGGGCTCCAGCATTCTTGCCAGGGATTCAGAGCCTGGATGCCCCCACTGTGCCATGAGGTTTTGAAGGCATCACTGCCAGGCTGGAGCTGCCACCAGCACCTCCAGGCGTGTCCCCAGCCTGAGAGGGCTGAGATCACGACTGCTCCACAGCTGACACCTCACAGAGCATCTGCTGCCACAGCAACACATCCACAGCAGCCTCCCACAAAACTTTTTTTAACACTGAAAGCCTCATTTGAGAAGCCATGGGGAGTTTTCCTACTAAACTGGGTTACTGAACACTTCTTACCCCTAGAGATCCAACAGATGTGAGGGAATGCAGCCCTGTCTGGCTGCTGGATGTGCTGGGAGTTAAGGAATAGCCCAGATTTTGGGGGAAAACCCACAAAGCCTTTGGCAGAGCTATTACTGAACCCCACAGCCCATTCTGCCACTCCCAGAGCCTGGTTTGGACCGAGGGAAGCTCTCTGCACATTAACTCTGCTTCCCTCCTGCTCCATTTCCTAATTAACTCCTCTGGATGTCTAGGATGAGTCCTGATAAATCATTACTGTCAGGCGTTCAGAGAAACATTTCAAGCCTTATCAAGAGATAAGAAATCAAAACAACTGTAAGAATTGCTCATGGAGAAACACTCCCAGTTTATTGCAGCATAAACATCCAAGGCCAGATTTAATCCCAGTGGCAGGAAGGGGAACAATGTTTATAAACATCACTGTAATGAACACTGTACCTCGTTCTCAGATTCCCCTGCTGAGGCAGCCCATCGTAGATGGATAATACATCAAAATCTTCCTCTAATGCAAAGGACTGGAAAACAAGCTGTATCCTGTTCTGCTCCTCAGCAGTGATTGTCCACGTGCAGTTTGCATAATTGGGGTATCCATAGGGAAAGCCTGGGCTCTGTATTGTCCCGTTTGGGCCCTGCAATGTGTGACTGCAGTTCTGGGCTGGCAAGAGAAAAGACAAAAGAACAAAGTCAGAGGGTGTCAGGTGACCACTGAACGTCCTCACCATCCCAACAGAGCACACAGGGCTCTCCCCACCAGGTTTCTTTGTCCCAGGAAAGAGAGGAAAGTGAAATCTGAGGATGAAGCTTTGGCCTCCTTCCTGCAGGGATGGGGAGCCCAAACCCCCAGACACGTCCTGGGCTCTGCTCCCAGCAGCTGTGAGCTGTGCCTGGCCCTGGGGACAGCTCCTTCCTCAGCCACCCTTCCCCAGCCCACCACAAAACCCAGAATTCCCAGGACAGGAACCAAATCCGTGCGTTGGGGGTTTCACCCGAGCCAGGCCCTGCTGGGTCACAGAACAGCACAGGGACAATGTCAGAGCTGATTGTCCCCTTCTCCCCCAGTGCCAGGGCCAATGCCAAAGCTATTTGTCCCCTTTTCCCCCACTTCCAGGGCCAATGCCAGAGCTGTCTGTCCCCTTTTCCACCAATTCCAGGGACAATGGCAGAGCTGATTGTCCCCTTCTCCCCCAGTGCCAGGGACAATGCCAGAGCTTTTTGTCCCCTTCTCCCCCAATTCCAGGGCCAATGCCAGAGCTGTCTGTCCCCTTCTCCCCCAGTTCCCCCTGGGCAGGAGGCAGAAGAAGGGCTGAGTGTGCAGGCAGTGCCACATCCCTGCCCTCACCCTGAGAAAGCAGAAGGGACCCCACAGAGTGAGGGGCTGAGCCACCAGGAGCTGCCTGGCTGCCAAGGCTGCCTGCATGGCCAAAGGCCAGCAATAAACCTGTCCTGACTCCAAAAGGAGCAGGACACAGAGCAGGGCCTGACCAAACCAACCTTCCTGTAAGTGCCTTCCAGCCATGACCATGGAATGATTCTGGGAATGGTTCACTGGAGCAAAAGAGCAGCAGCAGCAGCACTCACAGCCCTGCTGGAGCTGATGGGGGGACACAGGGAAGGAATCACTGGCTAGACCCTGCCCTGGGGGGCTGCTGGTTCCTCTCAGCCACTTCTGAAAGGTTTGTGCTCCTCATTCTGTCTCAACACACAGAATATCTTCAATCAGTATCCCTGAGGAGCTGCTGCAAAGCTTCTGGGAGCAAAACCCCTTCCTGTAACACCACTGGAACACCTAAAACCTCCCTCAAATCCATTTCCCCTGCCCAAGGCAGTACCTGGGAACACTGCATCCCAAAGACAAAGACCCACCATGTGCCCTTACAGGACAGATGAGATTTTCTTCTCTCTGGGGACGCAGGTACACGAATGTGTTTTGGGAACAGCCTAAATGACAAATTCCCTTCAGTGTTTTCCTGTCCCTTCGCTGCGGTACCTGGATGTCTTTGGAGGCACAAAAAATTCACTCCAAACTGGTCCAACCCTGCTTTAGTGGAAGAATTCCTCCACACAAAGCTGAATTCCAGACAGCTGGAAGGATCAATCTCGTGGCCAAAAGCTGAGTTTCACCTTTATCCTCTGAGCTGCTGCTCCAGCTTTTCCCACCCATGCTGGATTGTTTACCCTGCTGATGGGGACAACAGAGGCTTTTCAAGTTGAAATGCATTAGAGTAGAAATTACTTCTTTGATTTCTCCTTGCCTTTTTTTTTTTTCCCCTCTTTTTTTCAAAGGCAGCAAAGGCATTTGCACTTCTGAGTGCCAAGCAGCTACAGGTACAGAACTGCAGAGTGGTGCTAATTAAAGCCAATTATAATTAGATTGACCTACTTTGGGTGCAAAAAACACTCGGTGGAACTTCTCCCCCCAAGAAGGAGTTCGTGGTTTTATGAATCTAAAACGGCCCAGCCTATTTACTACCCAGGGAATCTTTGTGTAGCACGTTTATCGGATCAGTGAGAGGCAGGACAGCCCCACAATCCACCAGGGACTGAAGCGAGGGAGGCACAGGATTCCTTGCCTGGAGTATTTTGCATTTCTGTAGCACCTGGCAGCTGCCTCTCCCAGGGCTTTTTGACACTACTTAAGAGACTAATCCACCTCCCTCCCCCACTTGGGCTCCATTTATTTTGGGGACTTCACTGGAAAAGCCATTTGCTCGGTGCCAGAAAGCTGCACAGGACAGGGTATATTCCTGTGATCACAGAGAGTAAAATGAAGCCCAGTTTGGTTTAACAACCAAAGATCCACGAGCTTTATTCTCCAATTCAGTCAAATCCTCTCTCCAACCTCAGCAACGCTCAATAAGCAGCAGGGGGATATTGAACTGTCCCTCCTGCTCATTTTTATTTTAATCATAAGTTCATCAGAACAATTTAAGGCAAATGGGAAATTAAAGAGGCTGTATCTCTCCATTTCCTGATGGAATAAAAGCTACCAAGGCTGCACGAAGCTCAGGAAATAAATTCAAGGTCAGAGACACCGCGCTCCAAACACTTCCAAGGTCATACAGAAACTCCAAAATCCACAGACTCAGCCCATCCTTCCACAACCAGTGCCTGTGCCACAAATAGACATAAATCTGTCTGAAAGAACAAATAAATAACAGAAAAATAAGACAGAGTTTTATGATGTATCCAATCAATCTACTGAAATATTTGCATGTTCACGATGTTGACCCAGAGGTGCTCTGGGCACAGATAAAAGAAAATTGCTTATTGCAAACAAAGAGCAGCTTTGCAAAAGCTGCCAAACTGGGCAGTAATATATTCTGTAATAGCTGTAATAGCAGAGAACTTCATTTATATTGGGCATTGCTGGAAAAAGTCATCAGGCACGGAAAGAAATCCGGGAAGCTGAGGGAATTTATGTGTTCTATCATTTGCTTCCAGGTCTGAGTTAGTTCAGCTCATCCCTGACTGACAAAACCTTATCTGAAATTCAAAATTTCTCCTGTGAAGATTGCAGAAACAATTCTCTTTATCCCTCTGGCCCAGGAGCACAAAAAAAGTAGAAAGATATGAAAGGGCAGCGCTGGTGCCTTCACTGGGAAGTTCCAGGTGGATTTGGGGTTGACGGAGGACAAGGCTCCCAAAATTTCTAGCACATTCTCCCCAGCCCAAAGTCTGACACGAGGCACTTTCAATCCTCACCCAGGGATGAGAATGCTGCACCAGCTCTGCTTTTAACCTCAGCCCAGGTGTGCTCCTGTGGATGTTCCAGCTCCTCATCCCTTATCCGTGGGCTGACATTCCGGAGGGTGGGACCCCCTGGGCTCATCACGAGGATGGGTTTGTGGGCATTTGTCCCATCTGTGATGGAGGGAGAGCAGAGCTGAGCCTAGGCTGGGCTCTGCCAGCACCTCCTCTCAATTCCTGAGAGTGGTTTGTTGGGAGTGGATCCCTGAAGTGAATCCATCAGAGCTCTTTTACTGCAGGGACTTGGGACAAGGACAACGGCATCCCCACACCTGGCACTGCTCAGAGCCTTCCTCCAAAGGGATCCCAACCCAAAGGCAAGGAAAAACCACAACCCAAGGAATCACAGGATCATTCTGGCTGGAAAAGACCTCCAAAATCATTGAATCCTTTAAGGGAACCCACAGTACTTTGGGAAAACATCTTTATCTGGGACATCACCAATGATAATTCACTGATGGTGACTCAATTTTTCAGTTTTTTCACAGGGTGGTTTAACCAACTGAACCAAGTCTCCACTTCCAAGAGCTCTTTTGTGCAACAGGCACTCTTTGAACAATCCCCAGCCTAATTGGCTTCACCCTGGGCTCCTCACGAGGGAAATGATGGAATATTTACTCTGCAAGACTCTCACAGAAGAACTGCAGCCCTGGACCCCGGGCTGCCCACGGCAGTTTGTAACACACAGTTTCATCCACACCGTACAAAACTTAACGTGACCAGACACTGCAGTGAAAAATAAATATCAACTGAGCAGAGGAGAGTTCCAAACCCCCCAGGCCTGGCTGTGGGGCTGCCATGAAGAGAAAGGAAGGGTGGCAGGAGCAGGAACAACATCCTCGTGCTCCAGACCAGAGTTCTTTTGACAGGACAAGCTCCGGGAGTGGAGGCAGAGGCTCGTGGGAGGTTTGGTTCCACTGGAAATCCAAAATCATCTCGACACGCGAGCCAGGACCATTCTGGTGCCAGTCACTGCAGATTTAAAGGGCCTCCAGATTTAGAGCTCACCCCAGTCACTGCAGTGGGGCAGCATCCACTGCCCCCCAATGTCCTCAGTGTCCCAGAGGTGGCAGTGGTGACAGTCACTGCACCCTGACCAAACCCACCAGGTTATGTGCAGAAAAACCAGGAAATTCAGCCACTGAAGAACACTCACAGCAACAGGATTTGTTATTCCCTTCAAATAAGCAACACCTCAGGCCAGGAATGAGCTGCCCTGGCTGCTGCTCCCTCCCACCCCTGCCTGGTGGGGAATTCCAGCAGCTCCAGGCTGAGATAAACGTGAACATCCATGTGTCACTACAAACCTCCCCCTTTGTCAGGAGGTAAACAACAATAACAAACAAAGGCCTTGTCTGACGTGACAGGTGCAATGGAAACGAGTAGGAAAAATCATCTTCCACCTACTTGCAATTCCTTAAACTTCAATCCCAGGCCAGATCCAGGGTGGTGTAAAGCAAGGAAGAATTGTAGCTGTTGGTTTACACCATGTTATTATCCAAGGAAGCAATGCTTGAGAGAGAGGGAGACTGAATTTATCTCTGAAGTGCTTCGTGAAATACAAGTTGCTGCACTTTGTTCCTCAGCAGAAACAAAATCTAATTTAGCAAACGCTGATGCATGGTCACTGCACAATTCAGTGGGAACAAATATCAAATCATGCACAGTGCCTTGCTCTCAGCAGCATCATTTATGGAGGATCCATGGCTGCCTCCTCCCTAATGCAGCAGTTTGGGGTTTTGCCATTTGCTGTAGTTACTGTTACTCACACAGAAATGCTGTTGTTTCATGTTGTTCTACAGCTCATTCCACCAAATGCGGGCACATAAAAAAAAAAACAAACTTTCCCCAGGAAAACTGAAATGCACACGCAAAAACTGAAACACCAGGGGCAAACCCTGCTTGTCCAGCAGCACCTCCAAGGTTTGCTCACCTCACATCGCTGCCCAGAGCTCTCCAAACCCAACCACACCAATTCCTTCTCGTTGTTTGCACTGCCTTGTAAGTGTTGTTTAGTGTTGTGCATCATTTATCAAGCACTAAAGATGCCTCCTTAGTGGTGGTTTAGCAGGTCATTACAGCTGATCACAAACAGGGAGAAGTTTACTCTATTCTGACTCTCTGGCTCACCCAATTCCAGTGAGCAAACAGGGAAAGCACCTCCACACTGGATCAAGCCCAGCCTTGCTGCCCTCAGGATTCACCTTCTCCCAGCTGGAGTTTCACCTCCACTCTTCTATCAAAGCCTGCCGGGTAATAAATAATGCAGAGTCATTCCATTAACTATAACTTAATCAAAAGCCCGTGGATCCAAGAGCATCATCAAGGGGATGATTTCCATCTCAGGCAGCCCGAGCCTGCTTCCCCCTGAGCACGGGGAGCGATGAGCTGGGCACTGCAAGGGCACAAAAAGTGCATTTGAGCTGAACTCAGCTCGTGCCAAGCCCAGGAAGAACCCAAAGCCCCAGCTCAGCTCAAGTGAAGACATCCAGATTTGCACAACTTTGCAAATCCCCCAACACCACGGCTCTCTGGGCACACACAGCCCTTCCCTCCCTGTCCAGGAGTCCCTCACTCCCCCCTGCCACCACTTTGTCCCTTTTAGTGCTGCCCCGGCTGTTCTTGCAGAGCTCCCACACCCTGGCACTGCTCCAGCCCAGCAATTCCATTTTCAGGCCTTCCCAAGCAGGGAGAGGAACAAAAGATGCAAAAGTCACCCCCATGTGTTCTCTCCCTTCCTTTCCCAATCAAAAATGTTGTTCTGGACAATTATGGACGTTTCCTACACATGTCTGGGATTCCACAAAAGCTGCAGCTGAGCCACCACACAGGAGAAAACCACAAAAACCCACACAGGAAGTTTGGAAATTCCAAGCGTCACTGCCCCGTCCTCAGGCATCACCACACTGCTCTGTCACCCCATGACATTCCAAATGACACTTCTGTACTTCAGATTAGGAAAAACCCGGACAGAAGCATCCCAGCTGTGCCTTCCCTCCATGTCAGATCCATCCTGTTGTTCCTTCAGACCACGGCATTTTCTCCTCCCTACGTGGCCTCAGAGAAAGGCTCATTCTGCCCAGACAGGGCATTTTCAACCTGCAGCTCATAAAGCCTCTGGTAATCTGTGAAAGGCAGGAAAGGGAAACAGAACAGACACGAGGCTTTCTCAGTTCTCTAGAAATGCCACGAGCACCTACAGGGAGAGAAAGGCACCTAACGCCGGGAATGCTGGAACCTACAGGCCCAAAAATGCTGGAAAGCACAGTTATGGAACAAATGAGCCCAATCTGATCAATGCTTCCCTCTTCAGCGATGCTTCTGACCCCCTGGTGGGGTTCTGGACTCTGCCCAGCTGTTCCACATCTGTCCTGGAGAGTCAAATCACAAACTGGACACGGAGCCCGATCCCAGCTGGACACAGGGTGGACGTTCATGCTGCCTCACCCCTATGCTGGGATGCCACCTGTCCCCTCCACTGGCACATTCCCTGCTCTCCTCCAAGCCAACCCTCTTTAAAGAAAGCCTTTCCAGCTTTCCCATCCTTTGGGTTTGCATTCCATGCCTGAGCACAGCACAGAGCTCAAGAGCTGCTCTGACAAGCGGCGGCGAAAAAACCCAAAAACGTCCAGCTCCAGGTAACATCCAAAACCATTCCAGGGAGGAATGTGACATCCCAGGAACATGGCACTGCACAGATGTCCTGTCTCACCACTGCACAGCAGAGCCCTGACACGTGGGGAGGCCAGAGATTCCGGCTGCTGGGAAGGACTGGGAAGGACTGGTGCCACGGGGTATTCTGGGAATTGCCGTTTCAAACTCTGTGACTTTCACATTCCAAACAAACCTCAACAAATGGGTTTTCCCAATGCTTCCCACACTTCCAGCAGTCACTCATTAACCACCTAAAGCAAATTACCTGCAGCTGCACAATCCCAGCTGGAACCAGGAATCCTGGGCACACCAACCAAACACCTGGAATCACCTGCTCAGCTCCAGGAAGCACCACAGTTATCCCAATATTCAGCCAGAACAGCCTCTTCTCCAGGGATGTAATTTCCTTCCTTCAAAACTTCTCCCTTTCAGAACTGTCTCTTAATCAATTTTGGCTGCTCCCTCAGCGCCGCCACTGTCAGCAGAATGATGAACCCAGGCACTTGTGGAACTGTTTCCATCTCCAGAGCACTCCACAGCCATTAACCAATTACTGCAGATTCTGGTGTGAGGAACGGCCCCACTGGAATTCCCAGCACTTCCCTCTGTGCCCTCTCAGCTCCTCCAGTGCCCTTGGATTCAATCACAGCCTCGCTGAAGGGTTTGGCTGGGAAGGCACCTCAAAGCTCCTCTCTCTGCACTTTTCCTGTCAAACCAAGAGCTACCCTTGGAAAAAAATGTGGTTTAAGACGTGGTTAAGGCACTGAGATGGAAGCTGGGAGGCTTTGAGTGACCCTGAAACCACAGGGAGGTGTCAGAGACCAGGTGACCCCTTTGTGACAAACGCCACGAAACCAAACCCAAGTTCAAAAAACCTTTTCCAAGGAACTTCAGAGCCCCAGGTCTGCAAATATTTTATAACCCAAGAACTGCAGGGAGATGTTCTGGAGCCTTCCTAACCCCACCTGAGCTGTGCACCCACATTTCCCTTATAAACTCCCCCTGGGCAAGTCTCCACTTATTTTGGCATCTAAATATCCTTGAAAATCTTGCCCTGGGAGTCTGAGCCTCAGTTAAAATGTTCAGTCTGATTCAAAACCTCTTGAAAATTTTACTCTTATTTTCTCTCTAAGATGAACACAGTGAAGATTTCTTTTTTTCTCACCTCCACTGCAGATATCTGTAAAAATGACACAGGTCATCTCAACCTCCAGTTGAAATTAAACTCAAAAAACAGAAGGTAATTTGATGAAAAACTTTTTTTCCCAGCGTCTGCAAATGGACTCCCACTCATGTGCAGCATTTTTACTCAGTCTCATTTACAAGGTGCTAATTATTATCGCCAAAAACAAATTTTTCAATTTGTATTTCAATTATTTTGCAGTAAAATAATATTTGCATTTAAATGGTTTATCCAGGGGGCTCAAAGGCATTTTCATCTCGGGTGCTAGGATTATCTCAAAAAAGAAAATAAAAATTGAAGAAGGTGAAGTAAGGTTCAAGGTGAAATCAATCCCAAGTCACAGTGGAGCCAAAATTAAAGAATTCCTCATGAAAATCTTTCATTATTGGTCTCCCCTTGTCACCATGGAACACTTAAAATCAGCTTTAATTCCCTTTGCCACTGGAGCTCCGTGTCCAGCTGTAAAGTTCAACATTCCCTCAAGGCCCAGTGGAGACCTTGGGCTCCAAATCCCAGCTCCCTAAGAATATATGAGCCCTCAGCCTTTGGAATTCTCACAAATCAACAATTCCATCCTTTCCCTGGTGGAGAGCTGATGGTTTAAGGAGAGCACAGTGGGGAGAGCTCCTTTTTAAATAAACCAGCACTGAGAAGTTTTTCATCTGAGGGAGTTCCAAGGGCTTTCTTCCCCCCTCCCCATCATGTTTTGCATTCTAACTTAGATTTTACCCATCAATTCATTAACCAGGTTGTATTTTCATGCATTTTTTTAGTCCCTGAAAGCCCAGAAGTTTCACAAGTCCCCTTCTGGTGCTTGCAGGGAGGCCACAGACCCTTTTTAGCCCCCAGGGCTCAGAACAGGGACCCAGAGAAGCTCTGCAGCAGCCAAAACAGAAGAAACCACTTCATGCACTGCCACCCCCAGCATCTTACACCTCCAGATCTGAAATAAATTAAAAATATCACTCAGAACAAGCAAAGACTCCACTTATTAAAAGCTCTTCACTCTTGCACCACCATTCTCATCTCCCCACGCTCTGCAAAGTGAAATGTTCTGCGTGTTTACAAGTGCTCTGAGATCTTCCAACAAACCCCTCTGCCAGGCAGCTGTATTACAACAGCTCACACTTGTGTGATTGGATTTGAATTACAAAAAGAATCCAACAGAAAGCAATTTCTCCGGGGAATTTTTGTTAGGATATAAATCCAATTTTTACTTGATTCCGTTAACAGCACTTTCATATTCACTTCCTTTAAGTATTGCAGCACTTGATATTTATTACCTAATGCCTGCTTGTCACCTTGAGCAATCAATGAAAGTCACCTGGAGTTGACAGTACAGAGGAAAGTTAATAAATAAAAGTTAATAATTCACTTCACCCAATGAGCCAAAAAAAAAAAAGCAGGTCACATGCCCCAAAGAATAATAGCTACAAAAGGCTCCTACCAGACTATCTGGAGAAAGAGTGAAACATTTCAATTATACTGAATTTTTCAGTCCATTTAGAATGTGAGTTTCACGTTTACAATGGCAAAACCTCGATTATTACTTCAGAATCACGGGATGGCTTGGAAGGGGTGTTAAAGATTCAGCCATGGGCACTGAGAGCTGTGAGCTCTGTTCAGCAAGGAATGTCCCTCTGTCCAAACAGAATTTGGTGACTGATGGATGCTCTGATAGCCCAAAACCAGATTTTTTTGTTCTGTTTTGACCCAATTTAGGAAAACTCTTGTGCCAAGCACTGATTTTCCATGACTTGGACAATTTCTGCATCCTGTGACCTCTCCACCTCTGCATAACCAGAGAAACCCAGAACTCCCTCCTATTAACATTACATTGTATTTTATTTTTCTCTCGCCTTCTCCATCCATTTAAAACCTCATTTTCACCCACAGACATATTCCACTTCATCTTAGTTTTCAATCCCCAAAGCAGATCAATACCTTTCTTCTTCAATCTACATAGCTCTCAATCAAGGAGCTAACAGGGGGTGAATTGAATCGACTTGTACGTTCAATTTGGGGATTTTTTGTCAAAAGTCTCATTTGTTAACTGCGTTTCATGGAAGAAAAGGCAAAAAACTCCCTGTAAGAGCCCTCAGCATTGGACTCCTGGGCAAAAAAAGGTCATCATGTGTTCTCTAATTTGAGATTGGGAAGTGCTCCCAGGAGGAACAAATGGCAGAGCCTCCCCAAAGCCAGCATTTTAAATCCAGCAAAATGAACTTGCTCTTATTAAATAAAATCAGTTAATTCAGTAGGAAGAAGTGCAGGTGTTTACCAAGAGGTGACAAGGGCAGGGACCTTGCAGGGCTGGTTTTTCTACTTTAAATCTTGCCCAGGGTCAGAATCAGCCCTGCCTGTGCCACTGGAGGAGGGCCCTGGGTCAGTGAAACACCAAGGCCAAGGTAAAAAACAGGATCCTGGAATGGTCTGGGTTGAAAAGAAACCTCAAATCTCATCCATCCCCATCCCTTCCACCATCCCAGGTTGCTCCAAGCCCTGTCCACCTTGGCCTTGGACAATTCCAGGGATCCAGGGGCAGCCACAGCTGCTCTGGAATTCCATCCCAGCCCCTCCCCACCCTCCCAGGGAAGGATTTCTCCCTTTGTGATCAAATCCAAAGAACTTCAATCAAAACCCACCCTGGGCTTTATCTCTGGGCTCTACTGACAGCATGGGGACAATTCCACACCTTATTCCCTCAGCACAGGAGCTCTGATGGGGCTTTTTAAAGCAGATTTTCATTAAAGCCTCCACCAAAGTAGAGAAATTCCAATGCAGCTGGGTTAACCCTCTTGGAAGAGCTGCAGAATTTGCAGGACAGGACAGCAGAGCCTGCAGAGAGGGAAGTGGAGCCCTCAGATTGTCCTTGTGGTCAGTGCAGGGCTGCTGCCTTCAGAGCTTGTGCTAAACCAACCCTGGGAAGGAAGGCCCAACACTGGTGATGCCTTGTGGGGCTACCTAAAAACAGAGGCCAGACAAAATTAAGAGAGTAAAAAGCAGTTCTATTTACTGAAGGGTCTTCAGGTACATTTAGGGCAGACAAACCCCACCAGGGGCTGCACCCAAAATGGATGATGGGTCAGGGGTTTTCACACTTTTATAAGTTTGGTCCATTTGCATATTGGGGGTTAATCTGCCAATTTTAGCTTCAGGTAATGAAGTCATTTACCCCAAGTTTGCTCTTCCAATTCACTTCTGTTTCCATCTGTCAGGCCTGAGGCAGTGAGGTGCCCTTGATTGCCAGGCCTGGAGAGGAATTGTTGTGTCTGCCCAAAATGGGGAAGCAGCAGCTCACACTGGAGTTTATATTGATATGGAGTTTAGAGTTCTACACTAAAGAATTGCAGGATTACAAATATTTAAAAATATAAAAGCTAAAATCCTAAGGCACCACTGGGAAAAAAGTCCCCAGACAATGAGGGACAAACTCCCCATCCTTCAAACCCTTCATTACTCCAGCAGGTGGACCTTATTTTAATATTAACAGCCCAAGTGGTGCTAAACTTTAATGAGAGCCCCTTGGGAATGCTGCTGACAGCTGCCCAGTGTCCAGGATCCGTGCCTAACCTTTCCCTAATGGAGACAAAACAACAATAGAGAGATATAAACAATATGCTGTGGGATGCAAGGAGCATCCTTTAAAATGGCATTGCCTTTGGAAAAGCACCAGCTCCATTATCCTTCTGCAGGATGGGATATTTTCCTCCCCTTTTCCAGGAGGAAATGTATTTTTCTGGGCAGTATTATTTGGTGGATAAAGGAGAAAGAACATTGAGTTGTGTTCAAAGGAACAGGAGAAATGAGCTGCAATTTTCTGTACCCCTGACTTTACCAGCTCCCCACAGCCCTTGCAAGGTGCAGAGCCTCCTTTGCCCACAGCAGTGAGAAGAGGGGACATTCCTGCTGGGATTCATGGATTTAAACAGGTGGAAGAAGAAGGCCTGGGGACAGGATGTGACCCTGTGTAAGCCACTACACCCCAACACATCACTCCCCACTGCAAAGCTCCTCAGCAAACTTCTGCCTAAAATCCCACTCCTCCTGTTTTTTCAGGGAGCAAGCTCCACCTCAGGCCATCCAACTCCAAAAGTAATGACATAAATGCCACCAAAAAAAAAATCTTATTTCAAACTCTGCTTTCACTAAATTAACTAAACAAAATATTGATAAACTGCTGATAAATAGCAGGAACCGTAACAAGGAAGCAAGTTCTCCATTTGATCTCTGCCATCCTGCAGGCATTCATCTTCATAATTAATTAGTTAATACTATTAGTAAAGCACTGCTTTTCCCCCTCCATAGACAAGAAGCTGGAGCTCACATAATTTAAGCAACTGCTTCAAAGGCAGAGTGCGTGGCAGGTTAAAATCAGAAGGTCCAGACCGTCCTCTCTGCCAATATCCTGCTTTTCTAAAGCCCAGGATCCAATTCCCTGATGCATCTGGCAAATTCTCAGAGCACACCTCCCACCTTCCCGTCTCTAGTGAACACACTTTGCTTTTAAAAGCTGCAGTCATTGCATTAAACATGGATCTAAATGTATAAAAACTGTAAAGGCAATTCTGTACGAATTACGGGAGCTGTGCAAATCCTTCCTGCAACAGAAACTGCATTTGGTTTTGTTCCTGACTTTTTTTTTGACAATACTGCTTAAAGTTCAGTAGCAGACAGACAACTTTCACCTCAAAATGTCATTCACAATTAATCCCAAATTGTACATGAAATGGTTGAATTCACTCCACGCAATCAAGGGAGAGAACCAAGAGCACATAAAAGTTGAGCAGTTAATCAACCCTGCTGCAATTTGTACCTGCTGAAAGCTCCTCACAAACATCCCAAGATCTCTCTCTGCAGAATAAATCTGTAAATCATTTTGCAAATTCTACTTATGGCTGTTTGAGGGATGGGGAAGGGAAGCAGAGTGAGTGAGGCTCACAGCCTGAGGGATCCCAGTGCCCAGAGCCATGGAAGCAGCAGGAACTGGGCTCTAACAACTCCTGCAAGTCAGGGGAGTGTGCAAATAACAGGAGAGCACTGAAGCAGCAAATCCTCAGTTGTGGTTAATTCTCTGCCTGTGATTAACTCATCTTTCTTGGCTATTCCAGCCCTTCCTGCACCTTCTAATGCAGCTGGGGCTGGGATTATCAGGCTGTGACCGTGCTCTGGTCCACACTGAAGTGACAGCTGAGGAACAGGTAAACCGCTACACTGAAAGAAATGCAGGTGGCTCCAAGGCAGGTGGATGCAACCCAAATAAAGCCATTTCACCAGAACAGAACAGACTTCCCATTCCTGAGGTCAGAGGAACAAATCTTCCTTTTGTGTTGAAGTGTTCTGGACAAAGACACCTTTATTTGAGATTCATCGTTGTTTCATCTGTCTGGAAATGGGAATCGCAGACGTTTTGATAAATGGATGCAGGAATTGTTCTGTTCCAGTGTAACCACTGTGAAATGCCTTTGCACAGACACAGCTCCAAGCTCATCTGCAGCAGGAAGGCTTCTCAAAAACCACCTCAGGAGCTGCAGCATCACATTCCCGTGCTGGTGCTGGCTGTGGGATGACGCAGGAGTGACATCCAGGCTGCTCCTGCTGGGTGACCTTGGCCAGGCCTTCCTGCTCCTGCCTCTGCCTCCCACCTTCCCTGACTTCCAGCCCCTCCTGGGGCATCCACTGGTCTGCCCAGGAGTGGAACAGGAGCAGAAATGCCTTTTTGTGAGGAGGGAAGGGGGAAACTGTCACCAGCAGGAAATGGGATGCTGGAGATTTCCCGCTGGTCGGATGGAAAGAGGAGCTGCCTCCCCAGGACACCCAGGATTAACAAAGAAGAAGCTGGAACACCAGCAAGGGTTGAGAAATTTTTTTTTTTGTGAGGATTTAGCTGCAGCTCCATCCTGCCCAGGTGGTGCCCACACAAACCAGGCTGGCTCTGGTGGCACTGGTGGCCTTTTTTCCTGTGCTCTCCTAAGGCGACCCTTGCTTGACAAGCACAATTCCAGCAGCGCTGGAAGAAAGCTCCTCTGGGCTGTGATTTCCACCTCTTTCACAGCTGCTCCAGCCCTCACACTTACAAGATCCTCTTCCAGTGGAAGTCACAGCATCACATCCCCTTACTCCACGATTTTTCCACCCGCTTGGGAATCACCAGCAGCAGCAGGACTCTGACACAGCCCCCAGTTCTCTTTCCATCCATCAAACCCAACTGTGTACTCACAACCAGGGAGTTTATTCCTACAGGGGATGCCTGTGCCTTGGAAGGACAAGAAATTATTGCAAAGAGCTGGGTCAGGAAATGCACCTGACACTGGGAAAAAAGAACAAACACCACACAACCCACTGTGAAGTCCCATGAAAAAAAAAAAAGAGGGAAAACCACCCAAAAAACTCTTCCACTTTCATGCAAGGGAGGTGTAAAATCATTTCACCCAAGCTCCCTTGCAGTCTCCATTCTGGCTGCATCCACGGAGCCAAGACACTGAAACAGAGTTAATTTGATTCCTTTGATCAATGGGAATTGTCCCAATTACACATTAACCACCACCAGCCCTGGCTGCCACTGCAGAGCGTGGAGGCAGCACAGAGATTTTGCAGATTCCTGCACTGCATCCTGTTTATTGCAAGCAGAGAACGTCGTTTTTCAGAACTGCACCGTACTTCTCTCACCCAGAAACACTGTGTAAACACCAAACTGTGGCTGCTACTATCACTGGGTTCATCTCCATATCCCCATTCCACTGAAAGCCATGGAAGTGCCTCCTCCTTGGAGCAAGAAATAACCTCGGAGTTGCACTGAAATCACCTCACAGCAAGGAGCCTGATGTTTCTTGGTGGAGAACTGAGGAATAAAGCAGGAAAAGCAATGTTGTGGTTAAGGCTAAGCTGCCCCAAACTCCCCAAACAACCTCGTGCAAGTCTCTCCACAAAGCAGAATTATTCCATGGAGTTGTTTGGGCTGGAAGAAACCTCTGGAGCCCAGGCTGAGACATTTGTTAGGGATTTGTCTCTGCTCTCAGAGGTTGCAGAGACACTGGGTGGGATCAGAGCCTCCCTGCAGGGCTCCTGCCCTGCAATATCTCCAGGACAAGGATGAACTGCACACGCTGGAGCTCTCACTAAACCGACTTCAGGGAAACATTTCAACGAGCAGTGAAAATTAAAATACTGAGCTGCACCATAAATCCTCAGTTACCAGGAAGGATGGATGGCTCCCACCTCTTCCCAGGTGGAGCAAAAAGCCTCACCTGGTTTAAACTTCCCCTTAAAGCCTCATCCCCTTTCCCTTCCCATCATTCCTCACTGGGTATTAGAGCCAATCAATGGGATTCCACCTCTGACATTTCTGGCTGCTGTGGATGTCAAAGAGACAGCTCAATGCTGCACTCAACAATTCCAGCAGTACAGAATCTTTACTACTTAATCATTTCCCTTTTTTTGTAGCCCTTAAAGTCTTATCTCTCTCCTTCCATTTGAATTTGCTCTATTTTCTGATGGAAAAAAAAGAAGCCTAATTTAAATTTAGGCCTATTCATGGTGTTTCTGAACCTCCCAATGCCTAGAAACATGGAGGAGAGTAAAGAAGTATTATTTAAAATCCACTCAGCTAAACAGAGCTTTGTTATAATTTCACTAAAGCCTGTGAAAAATTACTCCAGCCCTGTGTCTCAGGATACTCCTGATAAAAATGGAGTTTAAAAGACTTTTCTTGCAATGCCATGGGCTCAAAACCAGTTAAGGCCGCCTGACCTTGCCCCCAACTAACCCTCAACATTATCATAACAATTTCCTCTGGTCAAGGTCCAGGCCAAATTCTGGCAGGGGTTGAGAGGGCAGCAGCAGGAACAGAAGCACAGCTGTGAAATTTGGCATTTCCCACCCAGCTGGGCTCTCGGAAACCAGAGAAGAGCAGCGAACACCACAGGGCTGGAAATCCCTGGGATGCTGGGAGCAGGAGCCGTTCCCTGGGTGCAGAGCAGGGAGGAACACTCAGTTCTGCTCAGGGACTCATCCCTACAGCGCTGACATCCCCTGGAACACAAACCCAGCCATGGGATCCACCCATGGGACTGCCTGGATCCCACTCCCTGTGGGAAAAGGATTTTAAAATCTCACAATCTGTGGGATTTAGCCCTTTTCTGACCCAGAGATGGGGCAACTAAGAGGTGTTTTAAAAACCTTTTATTCTATTTTCGGTCTCATATGAAGGGTGAGACAATACAGATGTTACAATCTAAGCCATCACAATCAAGCTAATTATTTCCTAACTACAAAACACTATAAATGTTTCTTGTCCTATCAGCTTTTTGTTTCTTAAAGCACCTTCTGAACCTCAAGAATTAAAAATTCTTAGTTCATTAACAATAAAATTTTGTACTAAGTTTCAGTACCAAAAAAATCCCACAATTAAGTGTTACTCCCCATCATCCTCTCTACAAAAACTCAAGGTTGTAGTACAATTGTACTACCCCAGTACCCCTTAAAAGTAAAATTACTAATCTAAATGAGTGCCCATGGCAATTACCAAAAAAATATTAGCTCATTTATAAAAATTTCATCTGTCTGAACAACAGGAGTAGGATCATATTTTAGTTACTGGACTTTTTGGGGGAAAAATCCCCAAAACCACCTGAGGTGGATGCACAGCTGCTCTCTAACCTACATTTACCTGCAGCAGGAGCCAACATCACCTTCCTCAGGCAAGGATGGCTCGTGAATGGACCCAAAACATCCTTAACAGGAGCTAAAGGGGCCAACATTTCGTCAGGATGCTGAAATGAGCAGCACACCCAGGGTCTGAACCTGCCCTACACAGTGCTGTTATAAATGGTGCTGTTAAAACAGGAATCTGCTTTGTTTTCCCTACATCCCATTCCATGTTCTCAGTGTGCCCCTGGACAGGGAAGTCTCCAGCTCAAGTCCTTAATTCAAGTTTGATCCAGAACCACTAAATTTACTGACTGCACCTCCTACTGTACCTTCTCATATTTCTAGCACTGGTCCACACCTAATTAAAAGCATGGGACAATTGGGAATGTTCTTTAACCCCCCGTGGTCCCTCAGGGGAGTGGAATTATCAGTGCAGGTGGAGATTTCTGCAATGAAACCTCCTCTGTCCTGTGTTTCTGCCCACATCTGAAATTCATAACAAAATCTATAAGCAGCTTCCTGTTCCTCCACTCTTCAGAAAAGAAGCCTGGCAAAAACTATTTTCCATCAAGAAGAAAGAATATTACAGGGGTTTAAATTTGATGAGCTGGTGTTTCAAGCTGGTGCATCCTCCCTTAACCCAGTACCAAGCAAGGTGCTGACTAATAAACCACCGTGTGTAAATAATGGTGTCAAGACCCTTTCAGAACAGCCCATTAAAATGTATTTTATCTGTGTTTAGCCACACACAGGGCCTACACATGCCCCTAATGCACCTTGCAGTGCTGGAGCAGAGCTGATTCCCCAGAAAGCACCAGAAAGGAGCGAGCAGCACTGCTGTGCCCACCTGATTGACAATCAATGCACAGAATTCCAGAATCATCACACTCCCGAAGCCAGGCAGGGCTCACCACCAACCTGCAGCCAAAGGCAAATCCAGTGCCCTCTGCCCATCTCATCCCTGTGAAATCACCCCTGCAGCCTTAAAACCGAAAGGGGAAACCTCCCAAAGCACTTCCTCTGCCCCTTCCATACCCAGGATAAAGTTCCCATCACCAGGCATCGCCTCCCCTCCTTTCCCCAAGGGAAGCTCCCTTATCCTGCCCTGGGACACGGCAGCACCTGAGGGCACCACACGCCCTGTGCTGGGTTTCAGAGGACCATTTCTGGCCAGCAGGGCTGCAGACACGGCCCAGCTGATGTGATGGGAGCAGGGTTTCTCCCCCTTTTTGTGTCCAACTCCTCGCTGACAGCTCCACACGCACGGCTCTGCTGCCACGCTATGGGAACTCCTGGCTACTGCTCCCCAGAACGGGAGAGCTGGGAGCTCTCGGAACTTTGTTCCACGGGGGTTCAGGGCTCAGCAGAGGCTGAACTGATTTCCTGGGATCACACCCCAAAGCCAGGGTGACCCTGCAAAGGGCGGGTGCCTCCCCTCCCTCCGTGCGCATCCCTGCGTGCCCAGCGCCAAACACTCCCGCCCAAGTTGGCATCCTGCTCTCACAAAAACAGCGTGGCTGGGGTTTCAGAAATCTAAAGAGAGGACTTATTGATCAATGCCTCTGGCTCTGATGCATATAAAGAAACATCTGAGGTCTAAAAAGCTTTCGCAGGTCTTCTGCTCACAAAGCAAAACAACCCAGAGCATCAAGCTCTGGCTGAAGGATCCAGAACAGAGAGCTCAAAATGCAGACAGGAGGGACCAGGGGCCTGAGAAGAAAGGATTAAATGCTCAGCGAGGTACAGACTGAAGCCTGGAAGATCCACTATGAATAACCACAGACAGCTCAGAAGAAGAGAAAAAGCTGTAAGCCCCTGGTAGAGTAAATCTGAGATTTAGGTATCTCTCCATCAGTGTGCTCGCATGAGGAAAGCTCAACAGAAGCTGCTGGAATGGTTTTCCTGCGTGCACAGGCTTGAATGTTCATGCTGAAGAGATGAAAAATAGCCACCAAAATAAAACATTCAGTCTTTATTAGGTACCTGTAGGTTGTTTGGGTGGGTTTACAGCCTTTCCTAACAGATCCTGCCAGTCAGCAAAACTGTTCAGCTCCACTGCAAGAGTGCTCAGGAGCAGCAGTTAATCCTCATCCCCAAGCCCCTGGAAGGAAACCTGCCTTACATAATAAAATCAGTCTTGCATTCCAGATAAAGTTTTTCCTAAAAAAAAAAAAAAACAAAAAAAAAACAAAAAAACAACAAAAAAACAACAAGGAGCTTTCATACACATCAACACCCAACCACACATTCCCTCAGCCTGGGATACAGCAGACAAGACAACAGGACTTGGAAACTTGGAAATCGGGGCACTGCACAGTGTGGAGAGCAGGCACTGCCAAGCACTCAGCTCTCCCACTCTTCCCCCTCCTACACACACTGAAGAACAGCCCCTAAATATTTGCTGTTTACACCAGAAATAAACTTCAGTCCCTGGATCTGCCTTGGCTGCAAGGGCAGCTGCGGAAATGAGGTAGGAGACACAAGCAAACTGCCCCCAAATTCAAGTCGTCTTCTGCTTTCAAGCCCAAACATGCATATTTCATAAAAACCAGGATGCTGAGGCCAACGAGCTCATCTATAAGAGATATTCAGCTGGGAAGGCAGGAGGAAAAGGAGGAAAGTGCTTCCATCTTCATGCAAGGCATCCAGAAATCTGTTTTATCAGCTGTGGGCAAGCAGCAGGGTAGTGAAATCCTGAATTAAGATGCCAGGGGAAGACGGAGGGGAAAGCGGTGCTGGCATTTTTCACAGTCATCCTGCACATCACCAGCGCTGTGCCCAAGCCTGACCCACTGGAGAAGGGGAATGAGATCATAGAGAGCCACCCTCGAGCACACGCCAGCGCTTCAGAAATTGTTGCTCCCCAAGGATGCAGCTCCAAAGGTCTGAATTCAACACCCTCGGAGCCGTGTAATACACCAGGGCAGTGTGTGCCAACAGCCCAGTGCCACCACACCAGTGCCACACCAGTACCATCATCTCAGTGCCACCACACCAGTACCATCATGTCAGTGCCACACAGCCCAGTGCCATCACCTCAGTGCCATCACCTCAGTGCCACACAGCCCAGTGCCACCACCTCAGTGCCACCACCTCAGTGCCACCACCCCAGCGCCATCACCTCAGTGCCACACAGCCCAGTGCCACCACCTCAGTGCCATCACCTCAGTGCCACACAGCCCAGTGCCACCACCCCAGTGCCACCACCTCAGTGCCACACAGCCCAGTGCCACCACCCCACTGCCACCACCTCAGTGCCACCACCTCAGTGCCATCACCTCAGTACCATCACTCCAGTGCCACACAGCCCAGAGCCATCACCTCAGTGCAACTACCTCAGTGCCACCATCCCAGTGCCATCACTCCAGTGCCATCACTCCAGTGCCACCACCTCAGGGCCACACACCCCAGTGCGACACCAGTGCCACCACCCCAGTGCCACCCCAGTGCCATCACTCCAATGCCATCACTCCAGTGCCACCACCTCAGTGCCACACCAGTGCCATCACTCCAATGCCATCACTCCAGTTCCACCACCTCAGTGCCATCACTCCAGTGCCACCTCAGTGCCACACCAGTGCCACACCAGTGCTATCACACCCCAGTGCCACCACCCCAGTGCCACCACCCCGCACCCCCTCGCCGCACGGGGGGCCACCGCCGCTCCTTTGAGCCCAGGGGCCGGGGATGGAGCCCAGAGGCTCCCGCCGAAGTTGCCCACGGCACTCACTCACCCATGGCCGATCCAGCCAGCAGCCCCAGCGAGAGCAGCAGCGCCCGGCTCCAGGCGCTCCCCTCCGCCGTCATGAGAGCCACGAGCCCAAATTTCCACCAGTGCCTTCCGAAGCTGCAGCTGCATCCCGGCTGGTGCCATCCCAAGGAAGGGTGCATGTCAAAGGGCAGCGGCAGGAATGGGGCGTGCTGGGGGGCTGCTGCTTGCCGCTCTTGGCTTTTTCCCCCTTTTTTCCTTCCCCTCGGCGACTGGGGTAATCCTCGGCTCGGCTGGATGAAGAGGAGAAAGGAAGGAGGAGGGGGGAGGTGAGGGGGAAGCGGGTCAGGCTTGTGATTTTTATTTAATTTTTTTCCCCCTTAATTTTTTTTTTTCAGCCCAGGAGGAGAGAGAGAGAGAGAGAGGAAGAAAAAAAAAATCCCACCGCATGGAAGGCTCTGAGCTTTCTGCAGCTGGAATGAACCAAGTGTGGCAGCAGCTCGGGGAGAGGAGAGAGAGGGAAGGCGAGGAGAGAAGAGAGGAGAGCAGGGGAGGGCTGGCGCGTCCCTCCCGGTGCCTGTCTCAGAGCCAGCTCCTCGGCAGCAGCACCACCACGCAGCCCTCAGGGATTT
>VWZP01006702.1:0-10277 GCA_013396995.1 Dicaeum eximium | reverse complement strand
TGTCGCGCTCATTAGTGACACACTGTCGACCCCAGTCTCTGGGCAGGCAGGTCAATCTCTTGGCTGGGTAAAGAAACCAGCCTATTCTTTGCACTGAGTGCCCATATATAAGCTAAATATCAGTAGTAGCTAGCTAACATGGGCTTGGGGCTCAAGGACCAGTATTCTTGTACCTACCTAGACAAAGGAGATATGTTGGGTCAATGCTCTGAAGGGGTGACTGTTGGAACCCCGGATGCTGAGAATTTTAAATTTTCTGTGTTGAAAGGAACAGACCCACATTTGTACTACATTTGACCTGAGGCCATGGACAAGGCTTCCAAAATAGATTGATAGCACTGAGGTCATGAGTGTGTAGTTTATATAGAAGTGTGTGATACCACAGGGTGGAAAACTTGGGGTTTAAGGTTTTACAATATAGTAATATATGTAAGTCAAGATGGAGGTTTTTTGGTGTTGGCTAGGTTGTTCTTTTTCATCTTCTTCTTCATGGATTTGGGTGGTGTTATGTAATTGGTTAGAGAAGTCCGCAATGAGGGCTTCGGGTGATTCGTTATTGGGTTAAAAGTAAAAATAATTTAGGTGTCAAGTCTTAATTGGATAGTTTTGCTTTAAAAGTCCTTGGAAAGAAAGATAGTAATTTTGTGCCTTGTTAGTTGAATTCAACAGAACTCACGCTTTGTAAAACTGTAATATAGATAAGAATTAATAAACATCCAAGACCGAACTCAAGAAACACCTGTTTCCTGTGCATTCATCTCGACCTTAACAAGAACCTAAAAGCACTATATTAGGTGACCAACTTTTCTATGCTATGGGCCACTTTTATTCCCATATGGGCATGCATAGAGCTATAATGAATTAGTAAACCTTAGGCATATGCAATCTGTATCTATACTGCCTTACATACACAAAAATATACTTGGTGGATTCATTCACTGACCACCCAGAATTCTTTGGTGCCAGATAAACAACACACTGTGCAACCTAACATAGCCTTGGGACACCAATTGGTCATCTTTACCTTAAACTTACATAAATAAGGATTAGTTACCATGCAAAAGTTGCACTGCTTTTGCTACGTGGATAGACTTTAAGGTAAGAAAAGCTTCTAGAGAGCAGTCATGTGAGAATGAGGAAAAATTATCTCTAAAGGCATCCTAGCTCACAGAATTGTGTACAATCTAGGTATTATATGACTTACTATTGTTATATTACATTGATAAAACATGGAGTGTTGTCCTGGCACAAAATCTATACTGGTTTATACAGACCAGTCCTCCAAATGTTATCTGTGAAAAACACTGTATGTCCTAGGTACATATAAAACTTTTACAACTGATGCCTAATAGAAATGATTTTTCAAAGTTAAATTGCCTTTTCTGAATGCTGTCCTCTATTTCCCCATTTATTTTTGTCTATAAAGTGAATATAAAGCCAGTTATGAAAGGGGCAGAAAGCCTGAAGGCTGAAATCCTCTCCCAGGTCTGCAGTAGGTGATACAGCAGAGCTGAGCAAGTCACAAGGTGCTTCCCAGCTTTCAACTTGAACATCTACAATAGCAAAGGAGCAGGCCTTTTCTCATCTCCATTCAAAATAGAAATAAACCTAAATTTTAATTTCCTGCTTATTGGGAGAGTGACAGCAGGAGAAACCAGACTCCCACCTCTATGCAGATCAACAAGCACTACTCAGTTAATAACCTTGATGTGCAAATCTCCATGTTCTAATACAAATTGTCCCTCATGAATCTGATTTTACCCACAAAAATAATAAAAACTGCAAAATCTGGTCAAACAGTTTTCATAACTTTTATAGAAGTGGAGCCAGGACTCCTAAAAGCTCCCTTATGATGACTGTGAGAAACAAGACTGATTTGCCTTGGAGAAGCAGCACAAATTAAGACTTCTTAAGTCCCAGTTTTCATGCAAAGGCTTCACTTCAGTGTTTTAGCCATTTCTTTGACCCACACTTCTTTCAAGTTTTCCAGTCCAGCCCTTCGACTAGATTAGCCTTAAGTGTCCTTGTTTCCTGGGAGCAGAAGAATCTTTTCCTATAACGTTTTGAGTTTACAACATTTAAAATCTTACCCCAAGTTTTTGGCCTTTTTAAACATTGTTCATCAGCATCTGGCCAATGTCTGGCTTGCCTGGATCCCCAAAATTACCAATAGCACCACAGCTGGGGACGTTTTTTAAGTTTCAATTTTGTATTTTGCAGCTCAACTACATCTCAGTTATGCAAAATATACACTAATTTGAATGTCTAACTGGAGCTTTTGTTAGCAAGCAAGGGTTGTTACACTGAAGATAAATGGAACAACTAAATTAATATACCTGTGCAAGCTTCAACAGAGGCTAACTGCAGTCAAAATGTAAGTATTGCTATCCACTACTTTTTAAGCCACTGCATCCCAATACAAAATTATTATAATGATTATTCCAGACATGAAACCTGTTTGTTTATGTTGCCTTTTCAAGCTTAGCTCCTCCAGGCTTAGCTTATAGGTTAGAATAACTTACCCAGGAAAGAATTAAACCAATGTTTGTTCTATGTGAATGATCAAAATGCTATATTTTAAACCGCTTTGGGTATACCTCTCTGTCTATTTGTTTCTTGAGGTAGGAAGAAGGACACTGTATATTTCCACCAGGCCAATTTAACTATGATTTACAGAAACAGAAATATTTCTAGTTACAGAACGTGGGTGACAATGACGACAATTATAACAAATAGATCAAGCATACTCTTGAGTGTTCTACTTGCTAAAGTATCAGAAGGAGAAAATTTTTTCCTTAAACAGCCTTGTAGTAGTTCCTGCCCCTGGAAGACAGCATGAGAGTCACAGGCAAGCCTTGTTAACAGATGATTGGAGCATTTTGGGGACCAAAAAAGAGCAGACAACATGATCAACATGTAGGTAACAAAATACTGAATGGAGCCATCACAACAGATCCAACTTCAGTTTGGGATCTGGCCAAAATCAGCTTCCAGGTAGTCTGGACTTTCATTGAGTTAATTACTCCATGCATTTGATTTGCATAAAAAAAACTCCATGACTCCACAACTTGTAAAAGTTGGGAAGTAGGTATGTATCTTTATTCAGCACTGGGCACATATGGGATCACTCCCCCAAAAGACATGCGCATCCCCGAAAAGTCCCGAGTCTCTTTTATCCCCCTTACTTGTGCATATGCATAGGGTTTCACAATAGGTTCATGCATATTCATTTTACTAGCTTCTCGTTACAATTACTTCTTACAGAGAGCTTTCTGGTCATCTTGACCATCTCCTGCAGCCTCAACTTTGGCTCTATCTTGCTTGAAGGTTTGAGGAGGCCCCTCTTATCTCCCGTTTAGCTTAGAAGTTGGCATTCTTTCCTTGTGTGAGGCAGTTTTGCGAGCACAGGCTTTTAGCAAGGGCAAGCAGTCTTGGGTACAGCAGAGTTAACAGACTAAACAAGTTGAAACAGCATATTTCATCAATGTGAGCAAATTGCAGACTAAATAATTCTCACTTCACCTAAATCCGAAATGGATTTCTACTCAAGTTAAATTTCTACTGTGTTTCACATTTACCAAAGACTTACCATTTAATAAATCTATGTATTGCACTGGCACAAGTGAATGCCATTGCTATTGTGTGACAGTAATGTGACACTAGAGATAATGATCTTAAACTTCTGCACTGAAAAAGCATCATAACCCAGGGGACTTTCCCAGGCCTATTCACTAAGTCTCAACTGTTCAAGTTGGGAGGTCTCATCTGCTGTTGCATAATTATGTGTTATTATTGCAAATAGGTAAAACCTTATAAAAGGAAGGCCTTGTAAAATCATGGCTCAGGCCTGTTACTTCAGCTAAGCAGAAGAGGACTATGGGAAAGTGACTCAGCTGAATTAGGGGTAGAAAAACAAGTTATATAACCATCGTGTGTTCAAATCATGGTGTATGGTGGTTAGTTGAATTATGTTTGTTATGATTTAAAACTATGTAACTGATAAAGGCCTAACTGCTTAAAAAGGCCTGGTTTTTGCAATAAAGCAGCTTTCCTTTGCACCTGCCTAGGGACTCTGTGTCACTTTGGACCCTCACTCACAATTGGCACCCAAATATGGAAGATCAACCTACAGCAAAGAGCAGACTGCAACCAAGAAAGAAGCTTTGTGGACCCAAGGAGCGGCCCCAGGCAGCAGATCCTGGCAGTGGACCCAGGCGGCAGACCCAGTGTCTTGGTTTAGGGCAACTTTGGGACGAAACTTCCAAAGAGGTTCTTCTAGAAAGCAGATTCAAGCAACCCCTCCCCCAACCGGTTCGGGAAAATATTTCCTTGGAGAAAAGTGGGATAAAACTTTATTCAACAAGCAAAGTATTCACAAGCATAAAAAATGAACAATATTAAACAATAAAACATCTCGCTGTTCTGAAGACATGTCAAATTCAGAAAGTCCTTGTCGTGGGGTGCAGCTCTGAGACACTGGGTTAGGAACTGGGGGGGGTATTGATTAGAAATCGATATTTAGATGATAGATTGTTTAATATTTGCTGAATTTTACTGTGCTAACCGCCTGTCAAGGGAGACAGGGTATACGTGTGAGAGCAATATGGAAGAATGCAAGGATGTGCGATAAGGGAAGGATGATATTCATTAAAATAGGACAAAGTTACAAGGCTACCAGGATAACAAGGCTCCTCTGGACCCCCAACCAGATCAAACCAACCTCATGGTTTGGACTGTGACCAAAGGATCAGTAAGCATACGCAAGAAGACGGGGTGAGAAGGTCAACCTTGCTGAAGACCATTTATGTCATCTCATATGACCCCCAAGACATCCACCAGAGACAAGTACATAGGTGTGGATATGCTCAGTTCAGTTGAAGAAGGAACAAGAGAAATTGTTTGGGAAAACTTAGAATTCTAGACTGCTGTTATGTCTGCTTGTAGCCATTGTTTATAACAGCTAGCTACTGTTTGTAACAGTTTGTCCTTCAGGGTATGATGTTCCCTATTCACCAATCAGGTGAGAGATGTTCTTTTCTAGTTCTTTTCTATCCAATCATAATCCACTTAGCGAAGCATGTTATAAAAGGCGCCGAGTTCGTAATAAACTTCTCTTCCTGCCCTGATGCCTTCTGAGTATTGGAGTCCTTCTTTCTGCACCTGGCTCAATAGCGACAGTAGGCACAAGAGACTGATAACATAATTAACATATGAAGCGGGACAAGGTGGAGACAGGAAATGAATAAGCATTGATGTATTGTAAAACCTAATGTATATGTAACATTTTAGAGGATAAAAAAGAACGCTGAGAGCGAGTAGATGTGCATGCCTTTGCAGAGATGTCCTGCGTGTGCCCGGCCGTAAAAATACATACCTACTTTATAACTCACTTTGTCTTTGAGTTTTAGAGTCTCAGCTTGCTCAGTCTCTTATCATTCCCTCCTGTACTGGAAAATGCCATGTCCTGGGCCCCGGTGGGGCACAGGTGTGAGCTCCCAGTGTTTTTCTGGGTTTTCAGCCCAGAGCAGGTTTGAACAGTTCCAAGAAAAAGAAAAGCCACAGTCCAGGGAACTTCTCTGCCTCAGCCAGCTAAAAAACTGACTAAAAGCAAAGGAGAGCTTTCTTCTGCTGTCCGTGCTGCAAACAACAGAGTCTGTGAGCAGGAAAGCTGAAAGCTCTTATCTATAAATTCTTGAATACACTACCTCAAACATTCTACCGCTTCTCCTTCTTCCCCCTTTCACTCTCAGATCTAGTTTTAAAGGTGCACAACTTATTTCTGGTCTAAACAGATGAATAGGGATGCAATTAAGCACCATAAAGTCACCCCAGGACACCCAGACACCCCGAGTGACCCTCACCTTCACCTCAAGAACTCCATATTCACACATGTAAAAGACTTCCCCTCAGCCAGCATTTTTCAACTAGACACCTGGCGGGGAGTAGGACACAAACTTTTTGAAGTTGCGAGCGCTGGTGATGCTGATGCATCCAGGCACCTGGCAACTTGGGGAACTATTATAGCAACTCTTAAAGAAACTCACATAGGCTCACATTCTCAGCTGCCCTTAGAGGCTGCCTCTCCCGGACGTCTGGCTCTGCTGGTGTCAGCTTCCCACGGTGAGGCCCCTTTGCACAATGCTTCCCCCACATCAGAGGCTCTACAGGGTGCTGTGCCTCCTCCACTGCCCACTCCCCCCACCGCCGCTTCTTCCCTGCCTACTCCTCCAGCAGTAACTCCCTCACCACCTGCCCCCCTCAGCACAAGCCCCCCCCTTGTCTGCTTCACTAGCGGCAGCCCCCTCAGCCTGCATTGGCCCCCCCAGGCACAGTTGCCCCCCCCCAGGTCTTTGAAGCCCCCTACCCATGTTTGGCCCCTCGGCCTGCATTGACCCCCCAGGCACGGTTTGCCCCTCCGGCTCTTTGAAGCCCCCCACCCTTGTTCAGGTCCTGCAATGCTGCAGATCCCCTGCCCCCTCTGGGGCCCCTGGGCGATACAGCCCCCCTGCCTAACACTTGCCAAGAGCCACCAGCCAACTCCGTGGCCATGACACCTCCTGAGGAGATGATTACCTTGGATAGCTATCCTGAATCAGCCTATCCTTTAGACCTGGCAGCCATAAGTAATGGCCAAGCGGTACAGTTGTACTCTACATGGAATCAGGACTGAGACCCTTCAGTTATTACTGCATGCCCAGTTATCTCTTAACAAGGTCAACCAGCAGCTTACAAAGACATAGACTACACTATTGTGAGAGAATTGCAGAGACTGGCATAGGAAAGTAGTGTGTCTTCTGAACATGTTATAGCTTACTTAGAGACCATAAGTGCTACCTATGTTCTCACACCTGCTGATTGGAAAAACATAATGAAAATTATCTTAACTATGACACAATATATGGTATGGTTCTCAGATTACCATGAGTCCTGCATGGCTCAGGCATATTTTGGGTGGATATAACAGAACAGCAATTAACTTTTGAACCTGGAGTCAGCACACTGCATGATTCACAGCAGTTACTAGGAACAATTAGCTGGGTCATAAATCAGTCATTCCTTTGCTCATTTGAAGGCAAACCCTGAGCCTTATCTGCAGCAGCTATTTGAGAATTAGATATAATTTGAACACAAAATTCCACTGTAAAACCAGATAGAATTGTGCTAGTTTTGCCTGTTTGCTTGCCTTTTTATACCACAGCTTTAATAAGGTATATATGTGATTCTTTTGCCATGAAGAAACACATGACAGCATTTCGGACAGGTACAGCTATTTAGTGAGTCAAGTGTAGTTATTCTTCCTTGCCACATATGAATCAAAATTGGACTTGATATCAAAGCAGTGTAAGTACACTGATGGACCACAAGTACAATAAAGAGTAGCTGACTCCATAAGAATAATCTGAAACCATGACTTTGTAGCTGTTGATATACAAGCATCAGTCTTACACACCCACTGGCCTAACTGAGTTACTTGTGCAAAACTCATGGCAGTATTATAGAACTAGGACCTTGCTGTTTTAGCCTTAAATATTTATATCTCATTACCTTTAATAGTCCAAGCTCAAATCTATTGTACAGGAAATCTCAAAAAGCTGTCCTACCATCTGCGAACTGAGCAGGTTTGAAGTGCAATTTGCCAAGATGGACACTGTTGTAATTTTTCTGAGTAAAACTGCACTTTGAAATACTCTGGCAAAGTTATGCTTACACCAGAAATGTCCTGACTATGAATGGGTATTTTCAATACTATTTGCACCTACCATGAGCTATTCTCAAAGCTAAATTATATAAAATCACAACGTGTTTGCCACACCTTTATAATCTCTCCAGTAAATCCATGCTGCTGCTATTTCAGTTACGAATCAGTTGTTTGCGCGCATATTGTTCATTGATGTTTAATTGTTGTATGACAAGTTTTCGGTAGCTTTCTTGTAATGATGCAGGCAAAATTATTTAAATTCTGTTGTATCTGGAACATTTAAAGGAACACTCTCAACTCTTACTTTACTTTTGTTAAATTTAAGTGATGTTAATTTTCAGTTCTGTTATGTTTCAATTCTGTACAGTTTAAGTAATGTTAAGGTTCAGTTCTGTTAAGTTTAAGTGATGTTAGGTTTACGTTCTGTTAAGTTAATTTCTGCTAAGATTGATTTCTGTCAATTTATGTTGTTAAGTTTAAGCAAGGTTGTTTGTGTTGCTCACTCTGAGTTCTGTTATTTTAAGTTCTGTTAAGTTCTATTAAGATCAGTTTCTGTTCAGTTTTAGTAATGTTAACTTTAAGTTATGTAAGGTGTACTTTCTGTTACATTTAAGTAACCTTAAATTTCAGTGAAGTTATGTTGAAATCTGCTCATTTAAATTAGAAGATACAGTTTTGTTATAGAGATAAGATGGAACCAACTGAAATAATTATGATGAAGAATTTGGTAGCCAACTGTTTAATAATATAAGATTATAAGTTGTGTAAAAATATGTGAAAATGCGGTTTATTAGATCCTTAATTTCATCAAAGATTCTATGGGCATAAATGTTCTGCACTGGTCAATTAACATAATTATTTATAACAATCTCTGCTGTTTTATCTTCCATAGGTAGCACAGAAGAATGAGTAACAATTCGAAATTATGGCTGTTACTAATTGTAAGCTGTGCAGTGCTTTCTTTCTTGCTTTTATTCTGCTTTAATGTCATATATGCATGGATGCATGGATTATGTGTATTAGCTTGCTTATTTCTGCTCAGTGTGAGTTTATTGCTTTACCACTGTCCTGGGTTGACTTTATGAGACTCGTTATCCTCATTCGTCCGTGTAGCTCAGGAAANTATTGTTCAATTTTCTTTTCATGTTGGTGAATGCTTTTTGCTTGTTAAATAAACAGTTTTTTCCACTTTTCTCTAAGGAAATTGTTTTCCTGAACCAGTTGGGGGAGGGGCCGCTTGAATTTGCTTTCTAGAGAAAACTCCTTTAGAGGATTTTTCTCTCAAAATTGCCCTAAACCAGGACAACCACATGTACTTTTTCTTTTATGTTGCCTTCATGTTCATAGTGAGAGAAGCGCATGTTGTCAAAAAAACAAAGAAGGGGGAATAAAGCTCCTCAAGAACATTTGGATAATGCAATATTTACACTAGAATTTTTGAAAGCAGGTCATCATTTTTGATCCCCAGCAGAGCGATACTGCTCTGAAGATTTGCATGTGCCAAACCAATTTCTAAAAGTTCTTATGTAAGGATCCATAAGTGGGTGTGCAATGGCAAGGCCTAGCTGATTTACTAACCTAGGGGAGAAGGTATGCATGTGTTTTATCGCCAGCAGGTCTAAGGGTTACCTGCTCATCTGGACGAACATCAATTGCCTCCGAGAAGATGAGGCCCAGTGAGAGGAGAAATTATCTAATCACCATCCAGCCCTCGTAGCCAAGGCAGGAGCAGAGGTAGGACTGGCAGGAACATGACTGTGTCTGGAGGCTTATGGAGGCAGCCTGCCAACAGAGGCCTTGTGTCCCACTGCACCCACCATCACGTTATTGTGTTCCTGCTGACCTTCTTCAGTTATTCCCTGTTCCATGCTTCCAGAAAGACATTCACTACTATCAAAGCCAGCATTTCCAGCTAATGGGCTCCCTCCTGCCTAAACAGCACAGCCCCTGAGCTCCAGCCATATGAACTTTGGAACAGTAGCTATTTATTTCCACTTCTTGGCAACATTGGAGACTATCTTTTTGTTTTCCTGTGCTGCGAGTCTCTTTGTCAGTGACATGGTTGGTTTTGATGGGTAATTATTAATTGTGATTTGTATTCCATGTATCTTATCCTATATCCAGCAGATGATCAGTAATAGTCTTAATAAGATCATGGCCTTACAGATGCAGACTGTTTTGGCACTAGGGTACATGAACCCTTTGCACAAAAAACAAAGGAAGGGGGAGATGTTGCATATAGGTAAAACCTTACAAAAGGAAGGCCTTGTAAAATGATGTCTCAGGCCTGTTACTTCAGCTTAGTAGAAAAGGACTATGGGAAAGTGACTCAGCTGAATTAGAGGTAGAAAAACAAGTTATATAACTATTGTGTGTTCACATTGTGGTGTATGGTAGTTGGTTGAATTATGTTTGTTATGATTTAAAACTATGTAACTGATAATGGCCTAACTGCTCAAAAAAGCCTGTTTTTTGCAATAAAGCGGCTTTCCTTTGCACCTGCCTGGGCACTCTGCGTCACTTTGGACCTTCACTCTCATGTTATGATGGTAAAGTTGTTATGAATAAAACTGAAGGT